>APFE030461522.1:12738-50636 GCA_000404065.3 Pinus taeda | reverse complement strand
TCTCTGTGCATATGTGTTTTTATGTGTTATGCTCTCGCATTGTTTATTTTTCTGTGATTTAGAATTCGTATGCAGGTAATTTCTGTACGGGGTTAAAACCTACAGTGTAGGGATGCTTATTGAAAATTGGACCATATTGTTCCATTCCTTCATCAAATTATTTTGGACCTCTTGGAACATGACAAGATATGGGTTATACCTTTCCCACTGAATAGGTATGATCCATTTGTAGAGAGTCCTTGCAAAGTAGTTTATCATGAAACCACATAAATATTGCGTTAGGAACATGAGGTTTTAAGGTGTTATCAATAGAAATCACATACAAGTTCTCATCTATCAAGTTGTGATACATGAGTACTTGATAAATATGGATGTCATGAATAATGGCCAATTGTTCCATCACTATCAATGTAACTTTACTAGGGATGATGGAGGCTAAGGTGGTTTCATTAAAATGATGAATTTTAAAGTGAACATGATTTACACTTATTCGTGGGTACTTGACGCATAGTTTTATGTGCATGTTATAAATTATTCATCCCCTACTAGTTTCCTCCAAAGAGGCTTCCTAATTCGAATTGAATCTTGCTAAAATATATTTTTCAGCTTTGTAATAAACATTTATTGTTTTTGGAAAAGTTTATGAAATGCCCAAAATTATTTTTGTAAGTTAAAATGAACCATTGTGATGGCTAGATTTCCATTGTAGCCCATAAAAATGAAGCTTATGATGAATAAGTGCATTTAATAAAAGAGAAGAGAGTAAAACTAAGAGGAAATGAAGAAGGGAAAATGTAGAGAGGATATATCTTAGAGACAATTAGCTCAAAGTTTGTATAACAGGGGAGACATTATGCCCACCCACACATGAGAAAATATTGTTGTTGATTTCAATCCACCTACAAATTTGTTTATGCTATTGCGAACAATGCATAATTTTTTCTATTCATAACTCACCCTTTTTTAATCAACTCCTCTTAATCAAAATCCCCCAAAACCTTTTTTTCTCATTTGGATTTATAGTGTAAAATAATTTGTGTTGTCTCATGATGTTAATGGCTATGTATATTTGATGTAGTTTTGGTTTAATATGTTCTTTTATTCTATATAAACCATGAGAACTATAATAGAACTATATTGCAATCCTGTCTCTATTCACTAGTTTAAATTATTAATTTAGTGTTGGAATTGGTTGAGTGTATTGTTGGTTCATTATTTAACTACATTATACAACCAATTTTGTAATTTCTTCTTGCTAGATGATTATTATTTTTTTTGCGGGTTTGTATGAGTATATAACATTTCAATTAGTTCAAATACCACATATTACAATATGGTTGTATTTACGCCTTATTCACTTATTTGATCACTAGAATGATAACTAGAATGCTACCATATATATTCCATTTGATGTGTGGAGAGAACTTGCATCTTGAAAAAAATGGAGAGCCTCTATTGAACATAAGTATGCCTACTTAAGTAGTTAAGTGGTGAACCATTTAGGAAATAAAGTCATTATTTTTTATTCTTATTGGTGATTAGCAGTAGAGAGCATTATTTACTTATGTAAAGATCGATGTTGATGAAATAGATAGGACATAGGCCTATTGTTCATGGATATTATAGTGTTAGATTAGGTTTATTGGAGACCTTGAAGCAACTTCCATGGGAAAATCCCTGAAGAGGGAGAGATTGGAAGAGTTGAGAGACTTGTATAGAAAGATATGAGAGGAAAGTCAATATTGGAGGTAGAAATAAAATGAGTTGGAAAATGAAATTAACACATGATAGGATCCCTTCACTACCATGAAAGAATAATTATATAGGAGAAAATTTCAAGTATTGTAATTGTGGGAGGAATTCACTCAACTAGATAATTACCAAGATGAGAGGTTCATTAAAGTGACTACTCAATAACACTATGATTTGGTGGCAAAAGAAGAGGCCTTGAAGAATCTTCAAGTGCTTGTCCAAGAGACCAAGCAAGCCACTTCTACTTTCATTGCAAAATCTAATACCATGACAGAGTCAAGCATGGTAAGTCATCTTCCAAGACTCTTCCTCAAGAGACCTTTAGTGACTTTGAAAAACACATTAAAGGCGTTGATTTCAAGCTCATAAGGAAAATGGGGTATGGTGTCCAAGGACTAAGTAAGGAATTATAAGGGATTCTAATCCCCATTCTAGCTCGACATAATCCCAAGCATGAAGGTCTAGGGTTTAATGGATGAGAGTCCAGTAGTGTTGAGAAATCTAGGGGCAACAAGATAGGCAATTTCTCTTAATTGATAACTTCTTGTGATGTATTTTTACTTAACTTAATTAGCTTCTTATTTCACTTGATTATATTTAGTGTTATTTTCATCAAACAACTACCAAACCATAAATAATAATAAGACAATAGGACACAAGATGTAGGCGATCAATCAGGGCCAAAACCTATCCATTTTAGTGGAAAACTGACAATAATTATTCTCTTCTTATAAAAATTCATTTGACGAATTCCAATACCTCTAGACCAATACCAATATCCTTACAAGACCAAGTTTGACATTCTTGATGATGTGCTTCCTTTTTTCAAGTCAAACCCAGTCAAATCTCTTCCAGCTGCACAACTTTGACCCCTAGCTACAAAATTTTAGCCTCTATTGTAGGTCTGAAATTTTTGGTCCTTGCATCAACTGTTGCCTCCACACACGTGAGAAAACCTAGAACTTGCAAGGCTTCCCTTGACCTTCACTTGAGTTTCTCTTTCTTCTAGGGCTTGAGGATGACTTAATAGAACTTCCTTCAACCTTCCTTCAGCGATTTCTCCAAGTTTGATCTTGCAACAACAAAACCTTAGCCTTCTTCCTTTGCACGCATGAAAAGAGAGAGAAATAACCCAAACACTTTTCCTTTGTACTTATTCCTTCTTCACTAGCCTTCTTAGTACTCTCCTTTGATTGAATGATGAGGGGATGAATAATGTCCCAAGAAGGTCGAGTTCTCTCCTATATACAGGCTTCCAAGGTGGACAGAATGCCCCAAATTAGGTCGAATTCTTAGCTGCCAGGCCGACTTGGTCTCGGAGGGTATCTTGACACTTTAAAATACAAAAATAATTCTTTTTACAAGTTATAATGTGCCTAATGGGATCTTCTTCATATGATAATGAATCTTTTGAATTATTTACCCTAGGACAAACCCTAGAAGCACTCAATGGGTGCTTGACCTCTAAAATAAAAGACCTTTAGCATGAAACCCATGCTTCAAAAATAAAAATACAATTTATTTTCTCTTTACATCAAATAAAATCATGATTACATATGTCATTATGAATACCGAACCTAGTTACATATTTCAACACTCCCTCTTAACTAAGGAGGTATTCATAATCCATACAAGGTACTTAGACATTCTTAATATGAATAATTCTCATAAGAAGAGTAATATTGGTAAGCCATATATTTTCATCATACCAAATAGCATTATCACATAGAATTCCTTGACTAAGAACTCTATCTCTCCACAAGATAAGAGCACAATGCTGGCAAGACCAATGATTAACAAGCACCATCATCAATGTCTCTCAAGGCACATACCCCACTTAGGTGTTCACAGGATATGAACTTATAGGACACTTACTATCTTGGAATAAAACATCCTCAAGGAATTTCATCTTCGACTACTCTTATCTTGGATGCCCTACCTTAGCCTCGAAGAATATCAAAGATCATATGCTTACCCAATCCTCCATTATTTCTTCACAATATGAAGACAAGAATGATGTGTTTATATCTCCCTCTTAAATAAGGAAGATATTCCCATTCCTATAAAATAAATTTACCCAAGATCCCTCTTATCCAGGTACTTGCCCAATCTCCCTCTTAACTAGGGACTTGCTTCCAATAGTTTTTTTCTCTTAGGTGAATATCATAATACCTTCAACTGCTTGTAGAGATACGCCTTTCGATATCATGCAATTCACATTTCATCATTATGGATCCTTCATCTTTCATATTTTTATTCATAGGGCATCGACCATCCATCACTTCCCTTCATGAACGATGTCAGCCATGTCATCCTTCTCTTCATCGAAAAGTGATCTTGTAATGCACATCTGGCTTTTCTTCATACACTACCTCTTCCAAGTCATGTTTTCTTTCAAGATCTTCCATCCAACCACATGAGTTCCAGTTGTAGGTGACATCTACAACTCTCTTTCGATATCCATGTATCAACCCATCTAGATGTTCAAAAATAAAAAATTGAACATCAAATAAAAGTTACCTTTTATGATGGCCTTTCATCATGACATCTGCTTGGTTGCAACAACGACATAAAGACTTTCTATCCTTTATCATTCTAGATGAATTTATTCTACCCATAAGTAATACTTATGCTTTACCAAGAGCTACTTCCTTTCAATGATGACTGCTACAACCATGTAGACTTCTACTTCAACTATCCTTACAATGATATCATGAGCTCTTGATTCAATTATATGATTCTAATATGATGCATCTCCTAATATAATACATCCCATCATTCTTACACTACAATATACCATGATAGCTATCTTTAAAAAAAACTAAAAAGAACACAGTGAAGGAGATTATCTCTGTAATAATAGAGATCTTTCACTTCCTCCTTCTTTGATTTCTTCTTCTTCGATTCTTCCAATTCTTCGGTGACATGGGCTTCATTCCTTTCTTTCCTTTTGTTTTCCTTCTTGAGTTTTTGAAAATATCTCTTGGAGTGCTCATATTCCTGACAACTATAACATTGGATCTTTGACATATTGGTCTTCTTCTTTTTCTAAGCACCAAACTTCCCAAACTTTCCTTTTCCCAAACTTGTTCTCTTGGTACCACATCACTCTTTGATTTTAACCTAGTTTATTTAATCTTACATAATGACCAAATTCACTGAATCAAGTGGCTTCCTTCTTTCAATAGATTCTTGATACAAAGTCACCCCATTCATTAGGCAGTGCATTGAGCACTATGGTGGTCATTTCTTTGTCGAGCATTATTTCCCCCACCTCTTGTAGTTGGTCTCTTATTTCTGACAAGCTAATAAGATATGAGGCTATTCCTTCTTCTTTTGATGTCTTCATCTTGTATAGCAGTGGTGCTTACGGAGAACAATTCTACTAACTTGTAGATTTATTTTGATGTCTTCAACTTTGCTACATAAGGTATGAAGGGATCCTTGTTTGATTCTACAAGGATTCTTTGAGCCCTTATTTCCCCCTTCATATACTTTGCTAGAGCTTCAACATCTTCTTTTGGTGGTTCGACAATTGAACCCTTGATATGTCCAATGACTTCATTTTCCATGAGGATCAAATAAACCCTATTTTTCCATGCAAGGAAATTTGATGACCCAACCAACTTATTGCTCTCCTTGCACAATGAAGTCATTTTGATAGAAGACTCAATTGTAGATATAAGGATACTTACTTGTCAAGTGAAGATACTCCTTGATGATGAAATCTTCAACTTGATGTTTTTCTTGATGATGTTAATAATAGAAGATGTCTTCCTTTACATATGCTTTAATAGTGATCCTCGACTCAAGAAGAGGGAGATCACCTTGATTCCTTGATGATGATGGTAGTGCTTCTTCCTGCTTCCCTTGAATGTAGATACTTCAATATGTAGTCATTATTCGAGTGGAGGTAGGGTCCTTGAGGTCTTCTTTGGTACTCCTTAGTTACTTCCTTCAAGATGATGATACTGTGAGTCGTTCTTGATGATTGATGCTCTTGATGTTTCCCAGATGATCTTCTTATGCTTCAACCCTTGAGTATTCCTTTCTTGATGGTTCGATGCCATCTTTTGATACCTTGATATTTCTTGATAGTTCCTTTACAAGCTTCCTTTTCCTACCTTGCCTTGTGACCTTTGCTCTAATACCATGTTGATAAATCTAGGGGTAAAAAGATAGGTGATTACCCTTACTTTGATAATTGTTTGTGATGTATTTTTACTTAAATTAATTAGCTTCTTATTTCACTTGATTATATTTATTATTATTTTCATCAAACAACTACCAAAACATAAAGAATGATAAGACAAGAGGACATAAGATGTAAGCTATCAACCGGGCAAAAACATCTCCACTTGAGGGGAAAACCCACAAGAATTCTTCTCTTCTTATAGAAATTCAATTAACGAATTCCAGTACCTCTAAACCAAGACCAATACCCTTCCAAGACCAAGCTTGACCTTCTTGATGATGTGCTTCCTTTGTTCTAGTAAAACCTAATCAATTCTCTTCCAGTTGCACAACTTTGAGCCCCAGCTACATAATTTCGGCCTCTATTGCAGGTCTAAAATTATCGGCCCCTACAACAACTGCTCCCTCCACATGTGTGAGGAAATGTAGGGCTTCCAAGGCTTCCCTTGAAATTCGTTTGAGTTTCTCCTTCTTCTAGGCCTTGAGGATGACTTAATAGACCTTCAACTTTCCTTCTACAATTTCTCCAAGTTCGATCTTGTAGCAACAAAAACCTAGCATCCTTCCTTTGCACATGTGAAAAGAGAGAGAGAAATAATTCAAACACTTGTCCTTCATCCTTATTCATTCTTCACTAGCATTCTTCTTCTTCTCCTTCACTTGAATGATTAGAGGATGAATAGTGTCCCAAGGAGGTCGAATTCCCTCGTATATATAGGCTTCCAAGGTGGATGAAATGCCCTAGTGTAGGCTGACTTCTGAGCTTCCAGGGTGACTTGGTCTTGGAGGGTATCTTGACACTTTAAAATAAAAAAATAATTCGTTTTAGAAGTTACAATGTGCTCAATGGGGTCTTCTTCATATGACAATGACTCTTTTGACTTCTTGACCCTAGAACAAACCCTAGAATCACTCAATGGGTGTTTGACCCATAAAATAAAAGACCTTGAGCATGAAACCCATGCTTCAAAAATAACAATAATAATTTAATTTCTCTTTACATCAAACAAAATCATGATTACATATGTAATTATGAAGATTGAACCAAGTTACATATTTCAACAAGTATAAGTTCAATTCAAACCACCTTCGTCAAGATAAGAGGATTTGAAAAAGAATCCATTCCCATGGAGGAAAAGGTAGTTGAAAAAAGAGTGTGTAGAATGTCACTCAAATATTCTTATAGAGGCTTTGAAGAGGGAAACAAAGAGATGATTCCATCAACCATATTTTCTTCAACTCTTGTGGTACCAGGCAACTAAGTCGATAAGCATCATCACAAACTGAAAATGTATCACATAGTTTTTTTTGGTTTGTTTCTATTGCAAGAAAAGGGGTCATAATGATAAAAAATGTTGGCACTCTAGTAAGTCAAGTAACTGATGTAGGAACTATGGCTAGTACTGTATATTGAATAGAAATCGAGAATTCAAATGTTGGAGGCTTTACCTAGAACTCCATTCCGAGAACTAACCAACTAGTAATAAATCTTGGAGAGTCAAGGTCAAGGGTAAAGAGGAGTTGCTTGTATTTGCAACACACAAAACCATGGTTTTCTAGTGGCCTACTATAGCAACGAATGCCATCTTTAACCATGAGATTTATAACAAGATTATGCCACATGCATCCCCTATTTAGCTTTGATGTTGCATCTTGTAGTGCATGCTTTCTTGGAGATTTATTAGAGGATGCTTTAAGGTACAAAAGACTAAGATTGAAGGGAGATGATGCTTCAAGGTAGAGAACTAGAAGATTGAAGGGAGGTGATGCCTTTGGGGACCAAAAACCTGCAAATGGGGAGGTGTGATCAAAATTAGATCCTCACCAAAATATCTTTTTTAACTTTGTAATAATCATTTAGTCGTCTTTTGTAAAGTTGAGGAAATGCTCATAACATTTACTTGAAAGTTGAAATGACATATTATGATGGTTAGCCTACTAGGGGAGTTCATTAAAAATGAAGGTTGTGATAGATAAGGGAATTCAATAGAAGAGAAGAATAAGTGACCCAGAGGAAATGAATAAGGGTAGAAGTACAAAGGAAAGCTCTAAGAGGCAATAAACTCAAAGGTTGCAAGACGAGGGAGACATTGTGCCTAGCCATGTGTGAAGAAAGATTGTTGTTGAGTCCAATCCACTTGTAAATTTGTCTTTTATAGTGAGTAACAATGTATAAGGTTTTTCTATGCATATCTTATCCTTTTTATTTAAATATTTAAACATTAATCAAAATCCCCTTAGAACTTAGTTTTTCATTTGAATTTCCAATGTAAAAGTAATCTTTGTTATCTCATGTTATTAGTGGTTGTGTATTCTTGATGTAGTTTTGGTTTTAATTTATTCTTTTGTTCTGTGTAACCCACGAGAACTTTGAATGTAGCTAAATTGAAATCCTATCTCTATTCACTAGTTTAAATGATTACTTGAGCGTTGGTATTGGTTGAGTTTATTATTGGTTCACTATTTTTCTTCTTGCTAGATGATAATTAATTTGTGGAGTTGTAAGAGTACACAATATTTCAATTAGTTAAAGTACCATATACTATAACATTTTTTTCTTCACCCATTATTCACTTATTCAATCATTGGAATGATTGCTAGAATGCTGCCACATATCTTCGATTGGATGTGTATAGAGAGCTCGTAGTTAAGGACAGATTTGGAGAGCCTCTATTAAACAATAGTATGTCTACTGAAGCAAGTAGCCAAGTGGTGAACCAAGTATGAAATAGAGCCACTATTTTTAATCCTTATTCATGATTAGCAATATAGAACATTATTTATTTTCGTAGAGATCCATGTTAGTGAAACAAATAGACCATTGGCCTAATATTTACAAATTACTTAACCTAATCCTTAATTCCTCTTTCAAGTTTCAAGGGGAAATGCTTGTGGTACTATAATACCCCTTTTTAATCCCAAAATTTTGTAATATATAATTAAGTCTGATAGTTGAAGTACCTAACTACCATATATTATGAGAAGGAATGGGAGTGACATCAAATTGCTCTAGAGGAATGGTTACTTATCCATTTTAGAAATTTCCAATTGGCGACATAATCTAATGAAGGCAACTTTATTCTCATGTTGAAAAGAGTGCATGGGATTTGGGAGTGATGGCTGTTAGATTAGTGCGAGTAGAGTGTGTGAGTGTAGTAGAGCAGTTGGGAATGCTAATGTAGGTGAGAGAACCCAGAAGTGTATGCAAGTGAACTACAAAAAACCGTGAGAAGAGAATTGAACCACACATGGGGCTGAGAGTGTAACTTTGAAAAGGGGGTGACAGTGAACCCATTGAGTCATAAAACACATATGTGGAGCATGTATTGTTACTTAAATTAGTTAAGGAAATCAGTGAGGAAGCCTTGAACTTGAGCTATAAGGCTAAGAGAAATTTCTAAATAGTTTGTCTTAATTAAGCATGGAAGGCACTGAGAAAAGTGGAAGCACTGATGCACTATTAGATCAATGAAGAGCTCCCTTTTGTGCTATGTAAGCCCATGGTGGCCACAATTTGACGTGTAAATAGGCCCAAGGCTCAATAATTGAATAAAAGAATCTCGATTTCTCATGTGTGAAGGTGAGTGGCCTTCATGTAATCTATTGTAAATTGAATATGTTGAACCTCGGGTAAATCTTCCTCATAAGGCATTGGATATATCTCAAGGGTGAAATTTTAAGAAACCTATAGTACAAATATGCCTATGGTTGGGTGGAGAGTGGCTCTCCTTTCTTCAATTTCCAGCTAGCTTTTGTGAATTAGATAAGTGTCTAAATCTCTTTAAGAATGAAATTATATTGTTATTAATGCTTCATGGTTGTTGTTATGTTGGATATTGATGCTCCAACTTGGATCATTATATTGTTTGTCATCCGTATTGATGCATTTAGGGTGGAAAAAGTGGAGGAATCAGCGCACGGGACCGTTTTTAACGATGAGACCTAGTTTGGTGAAACGAGGTTTGAAACCTTCCAAGAGAATTTTGAGGCATCAAATGACATATTTTTGGTTGTAAAACGTTGCCTCCTTGATGTAGCACATTTGCATGATATTTTACACACAAATACTTTTCCAACAACACAGGAATAGGAAGCACGCCAATCGGAGTTCGTATGCAAAATCTATGCTACTCAGAAGTTGACCTTCCTGTTTTCACACCTATAGTTTGGGATGATGTCTAGTCAGCCCCTATTATTCATGGAAAAGGCGCTAGTCACGTGTTTGTGATGTAAAATACTCTAGAAGATTCTATTTTGTAACTCTATTTAAGGGTTGATGTAGTCAAACTTAACCACGAGTAGGCTATCAGGTTGTGTTATAACTGGGCCATTAGGAGGAAGAGGAATTCCATTCTTTTGAGAGCATTTTGTTCCATAGATGAGCAAAGATATCTAGGAGAGATAGGAGGTAGATAACACAGAGAGGATTTGTGCACTGTAGTAGCCCACGGGCCACAACATTACTTCTTTGTACTTGCAGCCATATTTCCAGACAGAGAAAGAGAGGCGAAGCAACCCCACCTTTGAGTTGGGTCTTCCCTCGAAAGGTTTTCCTAGAGAGAATATCTTGTGTCTTATGTGTGTGAGAGCTTATTTTATCACTCTTTACTTTTTGCATAATTTCCATTGCATGCATGTGCTAATTACAGTAAAATATACATATCTAGAAATTAAATAAAATTGTAATAGTGTAGAATCTCGGATTTTCAATATAATATTATCAAATCTATTGTGACGAATTGTCTAGTGGAATACCCATGGAAGTTTATGAATCATTTGGTATCAGAGTAGGTTTCTTTGGGTATATTTTGGATATTGCAGGGATCCAGATTGACACGGCCGAAAATTGTAAAATCCTAATCATGGGCGACGAATTTGTAAACAAACCTCATGATCTTGTAGATGTGAGGTTTTTGCAGCTTGAACAACAAGTCACAGATATAAACCATAATGTAAACCTCCTCATGGTGGCCCTAATCAATAATCTGGGGATATTGGGAGAAGATGGGGGTTCAAATTCCGAGGAAAAATCGGAATGAGGATCAAAAGATCGGGGAGACACAAAGAACCAGCCAAAGAAAGAACACAAAAAAGATCAACCCAGTTCGAGTGTCGTGAATCAATCCTTATTCAAAATGGAAGAAAAATTTGATATCAAGCCATACCATAGCGAGATTAATACTCTGGAGCTGAACCGCTGGTAGCAACAGTTGAAAGTTTATTTCGGAGTCCATCAGATCGATAAGGGGCAAAAGATCTCATTCGCCTGATTGAAATTAGAGGGCCATGCATTGACTTGGTGGGAGAGCCACACAAAAACCCTAAGGTTGGAGGTAGAACCTCTAGTGACTAAGTGGGAGGATTTCAAAACCCTCATTAAGTCACAATTTTATCACATTGGGTGCGTGGATGACTAGTGGATCCGGTGGCATTACTTTAGGCAAAAGTCAAGCCAAAGCATGCAAGAGTACACCACATAATTCAAAAACATGGCTATAATGCTAGGTATATCTCCAAAGAACCTAGATGTACTCCTCAAATTTTTGGGGGTTCTGCACCACTACCTACATGAGCAAGTGATGTTGTTCAAGCCCAAATCGGCGGACGAGGTTTGTGTACAGGCACAATACCTAGAGAACATAGGTCTGAAAAGAGCACAATCAAGTGGATCGAAGAGGAAGGAGAAACAAGAAGCTTCTAAGGAGGGCAAGAAGAAGAAAAAAGAGGGAAAAGATAAAAATATGGCAGCCACAACACAACAATGCAAAGATACTAACAACCATTACAACCACTGCAACATTGATGTCCATACAAAGGAGAAGTGCTGGAAGTTGCATCCAAAGATAAACCCGAAGAACAAGAAGAAAGATAACAACAATAAGAATCTCACGTCCACTGATTCGAGAAACCAAGTTGAAAGCAGCTAGGATGTGGATGAGAAGATCATCTGGACATCAGTGCAGAAGGAGGTGAATTTGAGTATCCTTCAACAACAGGAAGAGAAAGAAATGACCAAACTCTTCCATGTAAAGATACATGTCAAGAAGATGAAGATTGATGCTCTGTTTGACTCAGGATCGCATGCGAATCTCATTGCAACATGTTTGGTCAAGAAGTTGGGGTTGGAAGTTCATGATCATCCAAACCCATATCCAACTTGATGGGTACATAAGGATGTATAGATGAAGGTAGAAAAACAATGCAAAAACAAATTTTCTATCAGTGCTGATTTTATTGATGAAGTAGATCTAAATGCAATTCCCCTTGATGTATCTGGATTCATGTTTGGGAGTCCATACATGTACATGTGTGATGCAATATTCATGAGGAGAGATAACCAGTACCAACTCATCAAGGATGGAAAATTGTTCATCATCAACGCACAGAATGGCAAGTCAAAAATTTCATTGGTAAGTGCCAACCAAGCCAAGAAATTGATCAGTTCGAGAAAGAAGTATGTTTTATTGTTTTTAAGAGAACGTCAGTTTGAAGAGGAGTCAATAAGAGGCAATACATCCTTGGAGGGGTGTACTAAGAAACATAAACAACAATTGGAGGAGTTGTTACTAGCATACAAGGACATGTTCCGAGAGCCCAAAGGGTTACCACCTAAGAGAGAAGTGGATCATGATATCCAACTATTACTAGATTCCCCATTGCCAAATATTAGGCTATACATATAGTATTTTTATAGAAGAAAGTGAGGTGAGGAAACAATTACAACAACTACTGGAACAAGTTGTCATTCGACCGAGTACATCACCATGTGGGTCACCCATCATCATTGTGCCAAAGAATACCGAGACTTGGCGATGTTTATAGATTACACTGTGTTGAATAAGATCACACTAAAGAACAGACACCCCCTACCTATAATAAATGATCTGCTAGATCGGTTACAACAAGAAAAGTATTTCACCAAGTTGGTCTTGAAGTTTGGATATCACCAGGTTCAAGTCAAAGAAGAAGATACATGGAAGACTGCCTTCAAAACTAGGCAAGGTTTGTATGAGTGGTTTGTTATGCCATTTGGCCTATGTAATGCACCAACTACATTTATGAGATTAATGAATGATACACTGTGCCACTTTATAGATTCAGTTGTTATTGTCTATCTAGATTATATACTAGTATATAGTGCTACCCAGGAGGAGCATATTTCACATTTGACACAAGTGTTGGAAACATTGAAGAAGCACCAATTGCTAGAAAATCTCAAGAAGTGCGAGTTTGTTCAACAATCCTTGGTGTATATGGGGTATGTGATTGGTGGAGGAGAGCTTAAGATATATCCTTCCAAGATGGAAGCCATAATGAAATGTTTGGTGCCTACTAATGCTTTTGAGGTTAGGAGTTTCATTGGGGCAGTACAATACCTGAGGAAATTCATAGCCTCATTTTCAACAGTAGCAGAACTGCTCCACAACATAACAACAAGTGGCAAGAGTTTCCAGTGGGGAAAAGGTTAGCAGAAGGCTTTCGAGGAGCTAAAGAAGAAGATAATTCAAGCACCAATTCTGACATTACCAAAATTGCAATGACCCTTTGAAGTGGAGACATATGTGAGTGGGTATGATATGGGAGCTGTCGTGATGCACGAAGGAAGGCTCATTTTCTACCATTCTGAAGTATTTCAAGGGGCGGTTCTTAACTACCCTACCTACAATAAGGAGCTCTATGACATGGTGTAAGATGTGAAGAAGTGGAAGCACTATATGATGGGAAAGGAGATAGTAATCCACACATATCACCAACCATTACAGTACTTACAGGCCTAGAGTAAGCTACAACAAACCATACGTTAGAAGTGGATGGGGTTTTCACTGCAGTTTCAATTGGTGATCAAGTATAAGAAGGGAAGCACAAACAGGTTGGATGATGCTTTCAAGGCCATCCACATCAAATATTACAACCTTTGGGGCTCTTATGCACATGGAGCCATTTACCCATGAGGCATACATTGAGGCATATTCAAAATATGATTCCTTCAAGGATGTGTATCAACAGTTGCAAAGTTAGAGTCATGTGCATGATGGTGATAACACCATTGACTACCATATCCAGGATCGGTTACTCTACAAGCTGGATAAGTTATGTGTTCCTAAAGGTGAGCATTTTCCGTTGATTAGAGAGGCTCACACCTCCAAGGTTGTAGGGCACTTTGGTGTAGGGAAGATCATGGCTAACTTGTAGAGATAAGTGTATTGGCCTAAGATGCAAGAACAGGTAGCTAGGTTCATAAGAGGATGAATGATTTGTTGTACCAACAAGCCTAACAATAGGAAACAAGGATTGTATCTTAAATTACTTGTACCTACTCGCCCTTGGGAAAAATTTTGCATGGACTTTGTGGGATGTTTACCAACAACCAGGAAGGGCCATGACTACCTATTCGTGGTAGTTGACAAGTTCAACAAGATGTGTGTTCTGATGCCCTATAAAAATACCATCAACGGACAAGCAGCAACAAACTTGTTCTTTGGATAGGTCTGGGTGCACTTTGGGATACCAAGGAGCATCATTTCAGACAAGGATACAAGATTTCTTAGTAAATTATGGACAACATTGTGGGATAAGATGGACACAAAGTTGAAGAGATCTACAAAATTCCATCCATAGATAGATGGACAGACAAAATGTTGGCATTATGGTACAGGTGTTGTCCTTGATGGAAACTCACTCAGGGGTATGATACAAGTGTTATTTTTGGTGGCAACTCAATAAGAGGACAAGAAAGAGATATACGCATGTTAACCTTGATGGAAGCACGTATACACGCAGGTTAGCGGAACAGAAGGCGCGTACACGTACACACATGGGTTCATAGAAGTAAAGGCGTGTACATGTTGGAAACCATGGTTTTGGTCCGTAGTATTTGGTCCATGGTATTTGGTTCGAAGTGACGACCCCAGGTATTGAGTCCAAGGTATTGGTTCGACGTGGTTTTGGACCATGGTATTGAGAAAAGCCTAGACCTATATAAGGAGAAGGTCATTAGGCCAAGGGTGTGTGAAATGAATGTCTGTTGAAGGGTGAAGTTTGAGCATGATTGTTATGGGTTTGTGATGCTTGGCTCGATCTGAATCAAGTTGATGACATCAAAGGTTTAAGTAATTATCTATAGATCTGTACGTGGGTTCTCTCTGGTAAAGGCACGTATACATGTGTGTTTGACACAGTCAAGTAGCGCATATCTGTACGTTGGTTCTCTTTGGTAAAGGCGCGTATACACGCGTGTTTGACACAGTCAAGTAGCATATGCATTATGAGATTTGATGTTTATGGTTGTTGTTGATTCTAGTGGTTGTGGCAGAGTTCTGGGCTCTGGTATGCATTCTGGTAACTGTGGTTGTTGATAGGGTTTCAGTGATTAAGTATTGGGTGATTCATAGATTAATGATGCAGGTATAATTGATGATTGTATTGTAGTGATGATTGCTGTGTATTTATGGATCCAGTCTGAAAATGTATGAAACGTGGTCCCTAGAAGAGAAGGTTGTAGCCTTCTGTAGGCCAGCACCTACGTACTAGTACTAGCTAGTACAAGAGCTAAGGGGGTTGTAGCTCTCTTCCAGGAGAAGCTGGAGAACGAGAGAGGGTTGTAGCCCTCTGCAGTTTGCAGCTTGCGTGCTGGTAAAGGACTGCACTAGTACATTGTAAAAGAAGTTTCTTATTAAAAGAAGATAGAAAAAAATTGCAGCAGGTGGTTTTCACCCACATTGGGTTTCCACCTTATATCATGGTGTTCATGTGTGCTCCTTATGTGTGATGTTCAGTTCTGTTTTAATGCACCTGTTTACTGTTAATATGGTTAATAATGTTCTGAGGCACTCATTGAAGATCAACTAACTGAATCATAAGTTTATTAGATATACACTAGTTGCTTTAAACACAGTTGCGTATATATGCAGGCATCCTTAACTAAAGTAGCGTATATGTATATGAGTATGAAAATGAAAAAGTATCTGACTTGCTAACACTGATTCACCGCCCTCCCCCCCCTCTCAGTATTATTTCCAACGCAAAATTAGTCAACAAGACTTTGGTGCAGCTTCTGAGGGGATACAACCAGAAGCATCTTAAGACCTAGAATGAAAATATGGTATATATACAACATTATTATAACATAACTGTCCACACTTTTACAGGAAAGTCCCCATTTGAGACTTGTTTTGGATATTTTTGTTACATAGGAAAATGACCTCCTTATCAGCTCAGAGGAGAAGATCAAGATGATTGAAGGACTGACCAAGTTCACATGCCCATTTGTCAAGCTAACACTGTCTAGGAACTAGCAACCTGCTTTATAAAGCTTCCTAGCAAGGCATAAGGTGCATTAGTGCCTAAGGTAACTATGTTTGTTACCTTGGGAAGGGTGTTAGTCAACCTAAATAAGTTTCCATGGGTCAAAGGAACAAGTTGACTGAGAAATATCACGGATTCACTCCTATGTCAGCTCACAAAAGTAGGGAAACATCCAAAATCGACCTATTTGAATGAATTACTATTCCTAATGGAGTCTACAAATGGGAAAGAACACAAAAGCATGTAAACATCTCTGCTTTTGCCCAAAGGAACTCATGAGGGATTTGGCAAGGCTTATCCTCTCATGTTATATATGTGAGGCTAGGGCCATTGTGGAAAAGGTCGAAACATTTGAAAGGATTTCCTATTTGACTGTCAAGATTAGTCTCTGACTAAGGCATGGCAAGAGGTTAAGAAGGGGGAGAGGGAGAGAGAGAGGAGTTAGAGGAGTAAGGAAATGTTGATACAATTGATGGTTGTAATCACCCTTTTCTACATTAATATAGAACTGCAATTTTATTGTCCACCCGACGACGTTGGTAGTGTAATCTATTTACATATTTATGCAATGTCATTATTATGAGTGGCTTAGATACATGTAATTAGATATATTTATATGTTAGTGCATTAATTATCAAAGTTATATGCTGTAATATTACACCTTGTCTTATCTATGTGCAGGTTTTGATCTGGAGTTGGCTAAGGGGTCTTCCACTCCGCTACTTTGCGCTCTCCAGCAACACCACACCAAGACTTGAGGTAATAAGTCCTTCTTCCTTCTTTTATTCTCATTTTTTTAACATAGATATGCATGCATATCTGTGCCACCTACAGATAATTTGACAGTCTGCCAAGGATCTCGAGAAGATACTTGAGGGTTTCTACATCACCAAACACCCGTGCATTAATCCCTATAGCAGAATGGACAAGTCCATTGGGGACTACACTTAGTTCTTGGTTTTATCCCAGAAATTTCCCAGATCTCTCTTTCTTCCAGGCCTTCCTGTACTTCTTGATCCCCTTTCTGACCACTCAAGACTATACAACACCCTTCTCTTAGTGCTCAGCCCTAGATTTGATCCCCACAACCTTCTTTTTGGCCCTTTTTCCTCACTAACATTGTCTGCTAGTGTAAACAGTGCTTTATAAAGCATTATGGCCTCACACACAGTGCATTAGTGCAACCATTAACTCTATGTACCCTATGTTATAGAGTGTTAGCCAACCATTTCTTAATAAACAGACTGCTTTGTGAACTCACGGGTTGGGAAATCTGCTTGTAGACTGATTAGGGATCTGCAGTTGTGCTTGTTTGATTGATTTATCTCCTGAACAATTTTTAATTTAAGAAAATAGCTTTACTTCTTAAAGTTTTCTTTTTCATAAAAGAAAAAAAGCAAATTTTTACTTTTTCTGCTTAGTTGGTTAGATCTGCATTTATTTGGTTTCAAAAGTTGTTAGTGAGCATTGTTAGTTCTATCGGTTGTGCCTGTGTTTTACTGAACTAGGATGCATGGTATATATATTTATGTATAAATGACTCTTCCTTTGTAGAAGCAACTTATTCATCAAAAGTGAAATTTAAAAGCATTGTTTTTGCATGATTTGAGTCAGAGTCCCACATAACTTCATACGTCAACACCCCCACCGAAGAATTTAACAAAGTACATTTAAAATTTACCCAATAAAATCAGTCAACAACTCTTTTTTCGGTAAACACACATTAGTTTAGGCTAAGATCTTGGGTTAGGAAGTTGTGAGTTAACTGCCCAAAATCATACACCGAAACTAGTGTCATTAATGAGGGAAATCCTTCTGCACTCATACTATTCGGGACCACTCCAGTAAAAGTGGAGCTAAATACGAGGCAACGTCAGATCGTAAACAAAGGTAGCCCACCTTTGCTTACATCTCCTTTGGGTATTATGTGTATCGGGGGTCCCTTCGGGGATATGGGAGTTGAGTCAGGGACTCAAGTATCCTGCCCACATAACGTACTGTCTGCGACTATTTCCCCCCGATAGTGTCTGTGATTTGAGGTAACCATAGTGGCCATACTTTTAGGGATGAACACAAGCTGACAGGGGTGGGCTGCCCTAGTACCTAACACATACAAACCTACTCTGTCTTCGGTTTTTGGGAGGGTGCTCACCTTCACGAGAGTACTTGGCCCCATAATCTGAGGTTTGAGCGAAGCTCAAGAGTAATCATAACTATACATTTTGCCAACTCTCTCTTTTATCCATTGTGATACTGGGTTTCATCTCCAGCAAATGATGGTCATTAGTCAGGGTCATACCCTCTGCTTTTTGATTGATTTCTTTAGTGTATTTTTTATTTTTTAGGTGCCATATTGTTATCACCGAGACTTTAATAAATATCATTGTAAAATCTATTGATAAAATTTCTCGATCATTGTGGCTACATCCGGCCCTTGTCATCAATCTAGACGGTTGTTAGGTCTTCCCCCACCCATTATGGAGGATCCACCGAACCCTAGTGAACCGAATTACCCATCTTTGGGAAATCAGTCTCCAAGATCTAACATTGAATCAATTTGGACATCCCATGATTCAAGCTTACTAGAAGATTTCTTTACTGAAGGTTTCATTCCTCCATACAATCCTCAAATCACAAATCTATTGGGACCACTCTTGATTCTGGTTGCATTTGTACCTCCTATGTCTTATGTTGGACCTACACCTACCATCCCATCGATAACTAATGGGTCATGGGCTTTTGTGGACACTTTTGGTCCACCACCACCTCCCGAGTCGATAGTCAGTACCACATCTTTGATGGAAAACCCTTCTATCCCACCTGTCCTAGGTTCAAACCCTATCATGACACCCAATGCGAGTGGAACCCAGTACATATCGGTTTCCGCCCCTTTTGTGTCAGCTCCCGGAACTTCGACAAGTGCTACATATATGGCTCCTTATAATGCTTCATATAGCACAGTTAGCATGGGTCCATTCAACAACTCCTTTGGTTGGAATCCATTGTTTATTTCTAGCCTCCAGGTTCATATGCCTGGGGGTACTGTTCCCAATATGCACATACCAGCCAGGAACATTATAGTTCCCCCTTCGTTTACAGGATAATAGGGACAGTCATTGATTGACGTGAACCCTCCTTATGTTAGTTAAGGACCTATAGTTAATTACATGGCAAGCGGGATCCCTCAACAAGGTCTCACTCAATCCATATGGGAACCCCACTCTCAACCTCAAATGAGTCAAGGGGGCATTCCTTATCCTAGGAGAAATTACATCCCCCAATCTAACAATCCCTATGGATAGCCACAGTACACGACTATGCCCCAAGGAAATTACTATTCCATGCATTCTATGTATAATATTAGGAACGACATGATGGGAGGACCGCAAGGATCCTCAAGTCATGTGTCATCGCCTTGGTCTGATTCAAGGGCATCAAACACCTTGCATTTGTTGGAAACACTTGATATCCCTGACTTATACAAACTCACCAATGACCCCATCTATCACAACTTACTCTGGCCTCCAATCCCGCACTCAATTCCCACAGACATCTCGCAGTTCGAAGGGAAACAAGGGGAGGATCCAGGTATGCACATCACCACCTATCATTTATGGTGTGTTTCTAACTCCATGGTGGATGATAGTATCCGTCTACGGCTCTTTCCCCACATCCTTACTGGAAATTTAACGAAGTGGTACATTGAGTTACTACACATGTTATTCAATACCTGTGGCGCTTTAGCGATGGAATTCTTAAAGCACTTTTAGCTACCCATCCGCTATGAAACTAAGATGGAACTCCTTACTTCTTTACATTAGGACACCACCACCTACATCTCTGATCACATCCATGAATGGAGACGTAGGCAGAGGCTAGTCAAAGCTCCCCTCCCAGACTATCTATTAGCGGATTGGTTCTACAAATATCTTCTCCCCCAAATGCCCCTAGAAACTCCAATGCTCCCACTACTTAGCAACCTGGTGCGCAAACTGATGGTATTATCGACACTACCTCTGGGGCTGCTGTAAAACAACTTAGCAGTCACATTTCCCAGTTGTTAGTTGACCCCTCTACCAAATCTACTTCTCTTCCTACCACCGTGATAAACTTTGTGTAATCTACACAAAAACCTGATGGTAAGAAAAAGAAGAACAAGAAAAAGACCGCTCCTTCTGAAGAGTAGTCAATCAAGCATTACAACCCAAAGCAGAAGGCTACTGCGCCTCCTGACAATGGAAAGGACAAGCCCGCCAAATTCCCTTGCAAAATCTGTGCAGAAGACCATATGACACATCGTTGTCCACATCTTCACGAATGCACATATTTCCTTGCACAAAAGGACACTGGTCGGACCCCTGTGGTCCTAAACAACCCTTTCCCTACTTAACAACAACAACACCTTATTGCAAACCACCCCCAACCCCCGTAAGGGGGAAATGACGGTTCGCATCATCCTTCAGCTGGTGAAGGACCATCTACCATTTACACCTTTGAAATGGTAGATCTTCAATCAAGAGCCAAAAATTATGGAGCTCTAGTTGCTAATGTTGAGGAAGCCTCCTCGAGTCAAAACCCACCGTCGCCTAACGATATTCATATCGAAATGCTGGTTGTTGATCTTGTGATTTGCCCCCCAAAAGGGGCACTTCATCGTACAACACAATACATCTGCACGTGCTGCCCAAAACTACAATATTGTAGAAGATTTGGCGCAAGAACCATCAACTATGTCGGCACTCGAAGTATTGCAAACCTATCCAGCACAAAGGAAATCTTTGCTTTCGGAAATTGGTGGGGTTGATCCTTGAGATTCCATGCTTGCAATTTTTGACATGGATAAATGTAAACCTCCCCTTTCACACCAACTTTCATTGCAAATATTTTTGGAAGGGTGAGGCGTACACAGAACTGTCATTGACAAAGATGCCTCAACCTGTGTCATGTCGGCTTCATGTTGGCTTGCTTTGGGTTCTCCAACCCTATCCTCGTCGTCGAATTCCCTTAGAGCTTTCGACGGCCACACTTTCATCCCAAAAGGTTACCGAGCTAGCTACCCGATCGCTTTGAGTGGGAAAATGGTAATGGCAGATATCGAAGTCGTGGATCGAAAACTCGACTATAATCTATTGTTGGGTCGCAGTTGGACTTACACCATGACCGCCATTGTGTCTACTGTCTTTCACATCATCCTATTTCCATTGGATGGAAGGATAATCATAGTGGACTAACTGTCCTTTTTCACCCTTGATTACTCCCTGTTACGTAGCAGCTTTGTACCCTTAGTGGGTGGTGTACCTGACTCTTACGTTAGTATTGGAACCAGTGTATTAAAGGGCTCTTCCCTGATGGGTTGTTTTCCTCTCTCGCCACCCGTGGTTCCACAGATAATCTCTATGGTCTCATCTATTCCTCATGAACCGATTGATCCTTGGATCCTCCTGACCCCTTCATACATTGATGCTTACGGAGAACAAATGCCCCTGTCACCAAATGAATTGGCATACCAAGCCATTTAATCTGCATCCGAATCTCTAGTCACTTTAGTCATGACCAATGGTATCGCCTCCTCTCCCATAAATTCTCCTTCTAACGATCTCCTCAATCAAGTCCTACCTTCGGACGAAGCTATTCGAGAGATCATGTGTTTAGAAGAGTGACCTTGGGAGGACTCTCACCATCATGTTTCGATATATGATTTAGACATGATGCCCATAAAAATCCTATTTTATGATGCACTTGAAATTATTCCCTCGCCTTATAAGACTATCCAAACTTTGGATTTGGAAGGGAACATGGGAAATCTTTCAAATAGATTGGTAATTGATATTTCTGTCAAGACATGCATCATGGAAAACATCCAAGTTGGAGCCAACTGCACTCCTCAGGAAATTTCAAGCTTCACCTGCCTTTTTAAGGAATTCTGCGATGTATTTGCTTGGTCTTACAAGGAAATGCCCAACATAGATCCGTCTATTGTTGAGCATGAGATAAAGGTATATGACAATGCAGGGCCTATCTGCCAAAGGATTCGACCAGTCCACCCCCATAAAACTACATCCATCAAGACTGGGGTGGAAAATTGTTACGTGTTGGTTTTGTTTACCCTATTCCCTTAACGAAATGGGTTTCCAATATGGTTCCTGTAGACAAGAAACAGGGTACCATCCGCATTTGTGTCGACCATTGAGACTTGAATGCTATGTGTCCAAAAGATAATTATCCTACACCATTCATTGACCAAATAATCGACGCTTGCACTGGTTGTGAATCCTTCTCATTAATGGATGGTTTCTCAGGATATAACCAGATCGCTATAAAACTAGCAGACCAACACAAAACCGCCTTCATTTTCCCTTGGGGAATATTTGTGTATCAAAAACTCCCATTCGGTTTAAATAATTATGGGGCAACATTTCAAAGGGCTATGGACTACGCATTCCACGATATCATACATATTATTTAGGCTTACTTGGATGATCTCGCAACCTATTCCAAGAAGCGAGCTCAACACCTAGATCATTTACGAGCAAGCGTTCTTAGGTGCAGGTTCTACAACATATGTCTGAATTCACATAAATGTGTTTTCTTTGTCGAGTCTGGATGCCTACTTGGTTTCATTGTCCCCAAGTACAGGATTAGGGTTGGTCCCAATAAGATAAAGGTAATTAATCAATTTCCCGAACCGCAATCCATTTTGCAGCTCCAACGTTTGCAAGGGAAAGCAAAATTCTTACGATGGTTCATCGTAAATTATGTCGAGTTAACGAAAGGCTTTATGCACCTACTCAAGAAGGGAGTACCATACTTGTGGGATGATCAATCCCAACAATCATTTGATGCCTTGAAAAAGGAACTTATATCATCCCCACTTCTTAGTGCTCCCAACTATGGGCGCGACTTTCTCCTCTACCTGGCAACCTCGCCATCATTTCTTGGAATGGTGTTGGTCCAAACGCATGATGATTTGAGTGAGCATGTGATCTATTATCTATTGAAAGGCCTGGCTGGGCCCAAACTCAGATATTCACATGTGGAAAAGCAATCCTTGGCAGTTGTCTTTGCTGTCAATTGATTCCCACACTATATATTGTTGTGACAGACTACTGTCATTGCTTTGGAGAATCCCATGAGACACATTTTGTCTCGTCAAGTCATTGGAGGAAAATATTCCAAATGGATAGTTATCCTCCAACAATTTGATTTGGTTTTTTCCACTGCCAAGGCAAAAAAATCCTTAGTCTTCGCCAAACTTTTGTCAGATCTGCCCATTGTTGATCCCAAAGAGATAGCCCATCATCCTCCCCTAGATGAAGCTATCTATCTGATTGACTCTACTGACCCTTGGTATGGTGACATTCTTGTCTACCTCCAAGAACAACGTTTCTACCCTGAACTATCATAAGGTGACCGTTGTCGCATTCGCCACCAAGCGCGACACTATTTAGTACTAAACAACACTTTATATCATCGTGGCACTGATATAGTTCTTCGACGTTGCCTCACTCATGAAGAGGCGGAACACGTTTTAAATGATCTCCATGCTGGGTAATGTGGTGGTCATCTTTTTGGTATGTTTATGCACAAGCTATTATTGCCCAACCTTTCTCAAAGATTGTATCAAGGCTATCTGGCAGTGCCACCTTAGTCAAGTGTTTACAAAGAAAATTCACGCTCCTCCATCCCTGCTGCACTTGGTCATCTCCGTCGTCCATTTTTCCAAATGGGTATCGACTTTGTCACATGTAACCCCACTTCCTCTGCCGGACATAACTACATTATTGTAGCAATGGACTATTTCACGAAATGGGCCGAAGCCATTCCCACTTTCCAGGCCGATGGAGAAAATGCAGCGCTATTCTTATTCAATCAGGTTATCTTTCACTTCGGTGTGCCTCACACGATCGTTACAAACCATGGGTCTCATTTTCAGAATCACATGATGTTTGACTTAACATCGTTTCTCAGTTTTCACTAGGACCAATCGTCCTCCTACTACCCCCAAGATAATGGCCAAGTAGAAGCCGTTAACGACGTCTTAAAGACCATGATCTGCAGGTTAGTAGGGAATCACAAAACCCACTAGAATCGAATGTTATATCCTGTGCTGTGAGCATACTAAACTTCAGTAAAAATAGCTACATGCTTTACACATTTTCAACTAGCTTATGGCCTGGAAGCAGTTTTACCTATCGTAATACTGAGAGGGGGGGGTGAATCAGTATTATCAGATCAATAATTTAATTTCACGAAAATATTTGTAAACGATACTTCAGCTAAGTGAACTAGCGTGTATACGCGACTGTACTTAAAGCAACCAGCGTATATGCAAAGAACTTTTGAGTTACCCAATTTATCGTGCATTGAACTTTAATCAGTATATTACAGAATTATTAGACAATTCAGTAAAAGCAGAATAAAGCATCACACATAAGCAACACACATGAACACCAAGATATAAGGTGGAAACCTAATGTGGGTGAAAACCACCTGTTGCTGTCATCTCTGTATTTTTTTAATAATAAGAAAATTTGTTTACAATCTTGTACTGGTGCAGACTTATACTAGTACGCAGGCTTCTACTTGTAGAAGGTTACAACCTTCTCTCGTTCTCCAACTTCTACTGGAAGGGAGCTACAACCCCCTAACTCTTGTACTAGCTGATATGTTTACTAGTACGTAGGCGACGACCTATAGAAGGCTACAACCTTCTTTATCCCTCTAAGGACCATGTTTCATAAATTTTTAGACTTGATCCATCAACAACATCATAACTGTAATTCAATCATCAAATACATTTGCATCAACCAATCACTGAGACTCAATCATCGCTTTTTGAATCAACCACAAAAGAATCAATCAATCACTTCAACAACCCATCATTAAATCACAATCAATCTGATCATTCATAATACTATCAACAGAATACAGTAACCAGAACCCAAACCAAAACCCAGAACTTTGCAACAGCAAACAAAAACCACTGAAACATACTTTATAAGGTATACGCTACTTCCATGTGTTGAACCTACGTGTATAAGTGCTTTTCTCAAATCCAACCAGCGTATAAATATGCAAATATTAATCATAATTCTGCAGCTATTCCAGACTTCAATTATACCCAGATCATAATATTTACAGAATAACACATGCGTCAGTATTTAGATCTAGACTATACATGATCAAACTACATAATGATAATTCATTTCAAGCCTTAAGATCCTGATCCATCATTAGATCTTATCCTTCATCAACCGCTAAGGTTCATCCTTGGTTTAGATCAAGCACAACACCATAAGCCAATAACCTGCAAACTAGATCTCACACTTCATCAGATATTCGATACTTCCACACCTTGGCCTAATGATCTTCTCCTCCTTTTATAGTTTTAGGCATTTCTCAATACCATGGACCAAAACCACTTAGGACCAATACCTTGGACCAAATACCTAGGGTCAATACCTCAGACTAGATACCTTGGACCAATACCATGGATCAAAATTACCATGGACCAAATACCTCGGACCAAAAACTTAGTTTTCCAAGGTATACACACTTTTCCTTCTGTGAAAGTGCGTGTGTACGTATATGCTACTTGTGGTCAGTGAACCTGTGTGTATACGCAACTTGGTCAAGGTGAACCTGCCTATACCTCTCTTTCTTCATTCTATGTAGTCTGATCTGTAATTCTTTGTTGTTAACCTTTTGTACTATGATCTTTCATTTGAGTGAGTTTCTATCAACGACAACATCTGTATCATAATGACAATAATCTCCCCCTTTGGACTTGATGGAAACAACAACACCAAGTCACTCTCCCCCTTTGACATCAAGGGCAAAGGGTCATGCTCCCCCTGAGTACATGCTGAATTCTCTGATATGCTGAAATGTACTGATTGAGCTCCCATGATTGAGTCCATGCTCCCCCTGAGCATAAGCAAAGTCTGAAAAAAAGATTTTCTAAAAGAATAACATGACTCTATACATACATCACCAATGACCTTCCTATCACCAATAACTCATACATACATCCATCTCCCAACCAAGTAGGGATATACCAAATTTGAATTATCCACCCAACCAAGTGGGGATATACCAATTGTTTATACATGACAAAAACAAGAAATATTACATCATCCATCCCATGTAAAGTTGGGATATAAATTACATCATTTGTCCAAGAGGACCCATTCAAATGTATGAGAAGACATATCACACCCTAGACTTTTACATGACTTGAGCAGCCAATGGTATAAATATTTGAAGCCATAGCTGGACTCAAAAACCATAATGCCAACAATGCTGAATGTACGTGAAGGCTAATGCTCCCCCTGACCTGGTGCTACCTGTGCATTGTTAATAGGTCAAAGATCACCATCTTTGTTAGTCAGATAAAATTAATGAACAAAGCATATCATCAATATCAGAGCCTGCCCCACTATTTTTCTTGCCTGAAAAACATATACGCTCCTTGACCCACAGAAACCCACATGTATACACGACTTCACTATAGGAAACACGCGTAAAATCACATTTTTTTTGAAAAATTTGATTTAACAATAGGATGATGCAGCAACTACTCCCAGCTTTTGTTTGAGATATCCAAATGTCTCTCTGGGTAGTGGTTTAGTGAATATATCAACAACTTGTTCTTTGGAGGGAACATATTCCAATTTGGCCTTTTGTTCAAGCACTTGTTCACGTAAAAAATGGTATTTGATGGGTATGTGCTTGGTCTTGGAGTGCATGGTTGGATTCTTTGAGATATTGATGGCACTTGTATTATCACATAGAATGGAGATGGGTGGGGTGCATGTGATCTAAATGTCTTGCAATGTTTGCATCGTCCAAAGTAGTTGTGTGCAATAAGATGCAACAACCACATATTCTGCTTCAAATGTAGATAACGCAATTGAACTTTGTTTCTTGCTGAACCAAGCCAATAACCTAGAACCCATATAGAATGCACCACCACTAGTGCTTTTTCTGTCATCAACGCTTCCTACCCAATCTGCATCTGTATATGCATGAAGAGTAAGATCTGTATCTCTAGGATACCGTAAACCAAAGTTCTATGTTCCTTGAAGATATTTGAAAATCCTTTTGACCACCTGAAGGTGTGATTCTTTTGGATTTGCTTGGAATCTTCCAACTATTCCCACTGCATACATGATGTCAGGTCGGGTACCTATTAGATAAAGCAGACTGCCAATCATGGATTTGTAAGTTGGTTGATGTACTGCTGTTGATTCATCATTTGAGCTGAGACTCCATCCTGTTACCATTGGGGTACATACCGGTTTAGAATCTTCCATGCCGTACTTTCTCAAGATCTGTTTGAGATATTTGGTTTGTGAAAGAAAAATACCATCTTTATTTTGTTGAACTTGTAGACCAAGAAAATAGGTAAGTTCACCAAGCAAGGACATTTCAAATTATTGCTGCATTACTGAAGCAAAATTCTGACTCATGGATTCTTCATTGCTACCAAAAAAGATATCATCAACATAAACAATAATAATTAGCAATTTATCAGTTTCAATCTTTGTATATAGATTTCTATCTACTGAACCTTTTGTAAAACCTTGTTGGTGTAGATATTTATCAAGGCAGTAATACCAGGCCCTTGGAGCCTGTTTCAGACCATAGAGGGCCTTTTTGAGTCTACATACAAGTTTTGCACCATTTCCAAGAATAAATCCTTCTAGTTATTCAATATAAACTTCTTCTTCTAAATCTCCATTCAGGAAGGCTGATTTTACATCCATTTGGTATACTTTGAATTTCTGAAAGCTAGAAAGAGCAAGAAACATCCTTATGGCTTCAAGTCTGGCAACAGGTGCAAAAGTTTCTTCAAAATCTATACCCTCTTGTTGAGCATACACTTTACAAACAATTCTAGCCTTGTTTCTAATGACTTCTCCATTTTCATTCAGCTTGTTTTTGAATATCCATTCAATTCCTATAATATTTTTATTATGAGGTCTAGGAACTAATTCCCAAGTATCATTTTTTTCAATTTTCTCAAGTTCTTGATCCATGGCCTTGACCCGACATTCATCTTTGCATGCTTCTTTTACATTTGGAGGTTCGCTAGAGGATAGTAATGTTAGATAGCTTGAGGTCCCTATAATAGTTCTTCTTGTCTGTACTCCTGCCTTTTTTTCCCTAAAATTTGAGTTTCTGGATGATTTTTTAGAACATACCTAGGCAGAGTCTTTTCTTCTACCATTATCTCTTCTTCTAGTGCTTCATTGGTTTCTTCTTAAATATGATTTTGATTTGATGTGGGAAAATAATCCCCATTTTCTTCATTATCATAATCTTCTGTTGATTTTATCTGTTTTGGATTTTTGCATGCTTCATCAACTACAAAATCAATGCTTTCAACAATTTCTCCAAGTCTTTTATTATATCATTTATATCCTTTAGTTCTATAAGAATAACCAAGAAGAATACCTTCATCTGCTCTGGGTTCAAACCTACCAAGTTTTTCATCAGTCCTTTTGATATAACATTTTCTTCCAAAAGCTTTAAAGTATTTTACAGTAGGAGTCTTACCATACCAATGTTCATGTAGAGTTTGAGTGTTGTTTACCCGAACATTTGCTTGGTTGAGAATAGTTATGGTAGCGAATGCAGCTTTACCCCAGAAGGTTGCAGGAGTTCCAGATTCATCTACCATAGATCGAGCCATTTGTTGAATTGTTCTGTTCATTCTTTCAACCACACCATTTTGCTGAGGAGTCCTTGCAGTGGAGAATTACCTTTTTATTCCATGTTGTTCACAATGTCAAAGAATTCATCTGAGCTAAATTCCCCTCCTCTATCAAATCTAAGGCATTTGACTTTTTTATCTAATTCATTTTCAACGAAAGCTTTGAAGGCTTGAAACTTTTCAAAAGCTTCATCTTTATTCTTGAGAAGATCTATCCAACACATTCTGGAAAAATCATCAATGAAGAAAATAAAGTATTCTTCTCCATGAGGTGACTTTTTCCTTGATGATCCACATAAATCCATATGGACAAGTTCAAGAGGTTTACTAGCTGACCCTTCCTTTTCCATGAAGTGAACTCTGGTTTGCTTGCTGATTTGACATGGTTTGCATATTGTATTTTCTGGGATGCTGATATTTGGAAGATCATGAACAACCTTGAATCTACATGATTTTCTTATTTGAGAAAAGCTTATATGTCTATATCTTCTATGCCACAGCTAGTTCTCATCATTTTCTCTTAGATAACACTATTGTTGTCCTCCCTTGAGTATGTATAAGTTGTTTGGAGTTCTTGTACCTTTGATCACGGTCTCTTTTGTATCGAGATCATGAAGAACACATCCATTTGATTGAATCACCACTTCATTTCCTTGATCACACATTTGAATGACACTCAAAAGGTTATGCTTTAAACTGTCTACATACATAACATTTCCAGCTTTAACCTTTTATTTCAAGAAAATAGAGCCTTTACCTTTTATGAAAACAGGAGTTTCATTTCGAAATGAGACATTCTTTTCTTTTTCTAAGGCATTATATGAGTGAAGTTTTTTCTTGTCACCCATCATGTGTTTTGAGCATCCATTATCGATGTACCACTAACTTTCTTGTCCTTATGCATACAAGGCTATACCACATCTTTCTATTTGAGATTCTTTCCTTCTCCATATCTTGGGATTTAATGGAGTTTGCTCCTTTTGAGATGTTTGCAGAAATTTTCTCTTGCATTTAGATTCTTCATGACCAAAGTTGTTACAGATTGAGCATTCTATTTCATTTTCAAGAAGAGAAAAGTTATTATAGGAACTTTTCTTCATCCCTGTTATATTCCTTTGATTTCATCCTTCTCTAGTCATGATGGTTTTGTAAGCAACACATTGAGCAGCTTTGTGTCCAAAATTATGACATGAAAAACATTGCCCATTAAAGAAGTTCCTGCGACTATCGAACCTATTGACCTGGTGATTGTAATTTCTATTGATATTCATCTTTGGAGAAAATTGAGTATGATCTACCTGAGGTTTCTTGTGGCTTCTATTCATCCTTGGAGTAAATTGAGTTTGATTTACCTAGTGATCTTCTTTATGCCTTTGCTGATGATTGTCATACTGTTCACTTCTCTTTACTGCATCAAGATAGCTTTTGGTGGAGATTGACGACTTCTGTGATTGAGATGCTTCTTTAGTATATCGAAGACCTGTCTTATCAGAGGAGAACGCTAAACTTTGATAATTTCATTTAAATTTTTTGTTCCTTTAGCAAATATAAGATTTAGAGATTTCATTTTCTGAAGATCCTTTCTTAGACCCAGAATTTCACATTCTAGTTTTTCATTTTGTTTCTCTTTTTCAGCAAGTTGGTATGTTAAGGTATCTATAATCATATTCTTTTATTCTAAATAGATTTTTAGTTTAGATATTTCTTCATGAAGGTCTTCCTCTTCTAGAGAATCCCAGAAATTATCATTGTCATAATCCATGAGAAGTTTGTAATGTTGTCCATTTTCATCTTCATCACTATTAGATAAACCATCACTATCTTCATGAGTATAGTAACTCCTTTTATTCACAACTTGTTTTCTATTCCCTTTTGCATATTCCTATCCTTTTTCAAATTTATATTTATGAGGACATATGGCAGCATAATGACCAACTCTACCACAAGAAAAGCATTTGAAGGGTAACTTACCTCTAAACCTTCCAGAATCCCGTTGAAGCTTTTTGACAAAGTTTACCTCATCTTCTTCTTCTGAAATATGTCTCGATTCATTGTGTTCTTCCTCTCCTTTTACTAAAGCTTCAAATGTGACTTCTCTCATATCTGATGGTCCTCCTTTTCTCATCTCAAAGGCAGTTAAGATTCCGTGAAGCTCCACCATAGTGATATTCTGTTGATCCTGTTTTTCTTCCATGGTAGACACTTTGGATTCAAATTTAGCAGACAATGATCTCAAAACTTTCTCAACTAAGGTAACTTCCTTAATTTCTTCACCTAGATTCTTCATACAATTGACAACCTTATCTATACATAGGAAGTAAATATCTATGCTTTCATCACTATGAATCTTAAGAGTTTCATACTAAATTTTGAGAGTTTGAAGCTTAGCATGTTTTACCTAAGAGTTTCCTTTGTAGCTCAGAACGATTTTGTCCCATATTTCTTTGGCTGATTTGAGCTGCATGAATTTGACAAACTCTGATTGTGATAGACTTCCCAATAAAGTATTGACAACTTTGGCATTGGTTTCATATTGCTTTTTACCTGTTGTATCTGTAGGAATTGTTGTTGGAAATGTATATCCTCCTTCCACAATTTCCCAGACATCTGTTCCAAGCGATTATAGATAGGTTGTGGTTCTTATTTTCCAATAAGCAAAGTTGCTTCCATCAAATATTGGCAGTCTGATGGATCCCATGCTTTCTTGATTAGTCATGTTGATGGATCTCCCTTCAAGCAATCAAGATTCTTTTGAAGGTCCTGCTCTGATACCAATTGTTGGAAATAATACTAAGAGGGGCGTGAATCAGTATTATCAGATCGCTTATTTTATTTCCCAAATAGATTTATATACATTACTTCACTGAAGTGAACTAAAGTGTACACACGACTGTGCTTAAAGAAACCATCGTATATGCAGAGAACTTGTGATTTAGACAGTTTATCATGTGTTGAGCTTAAACCAATATATCAGATATTTATTAGACATTGCAGTAAAAGAGGGATAAAGCATCAGACATAAGAAACACACATGAACACCAAGATTTAAGGTTGAAACCCAATGTGGGTGAAAACGACCTGCTGTTGTCATCTCTGTCTTCTTTTAATAATAAGAAAATATGTTTACAACATTGTACTGGTGCAGACTCATACTAGTACACAGGCTTCTACCTGCAGAAGGTTGCAACCTTCACTTGTTCTCCATCTTCTACTGGAAGGGAGCTACAACCCCCTAGATCTTGTACTAGCCGATATGTTTACTAGTACATAGGCGTCAACCTACAAAAGGCTCTGACCTTCTTTCTTCCTCCAGGACCACTTTTCATAAATTTTTAGACTGGATGCTCCTAGTACACAGCAATACACATGAAGGCCTTGTTTCATCCAATTTTCATATTGGGCCCATCAGCAACATTGAAGCTTAGAATCAATCATCATTGCAATACAACCATCAACTACATCTACATCAACCAATCACTGAAACTCAATAATCACTCTTTGAATCAACCAAACTCAATCAATCACTGAAAACCTCTGAACCTATGACACAACTGAATCAACCATCAACTTCAACAAATCCACTGGAACAACTAGATCACTATAACCAATACATAGATCTGAACCCATAATACTGCATCATCATTTAGAACCAACTATAACATAAAAAACATGCATCAGAGTGTATACACAACTTCATCAAATCGAACCAACGTATAGATTTGCAAATACTTACTTATAACTTCACTACACTTCTTGACTTCATACATACCCAGATCATCAAATATAAAGGATAAAATGTGTGTTAGCAATCAGATCTAGCCCATCAAATCACATAATGATTAGTCATTGTGATCCTGATCCATCATTAGATCTCATCCATCATCAATGAAGCAAATCACAATCAATCAATATGAACACTATCACCAGAATGCAATCACCATAACATAAAGCAAAGCCCAGAACTCTGCATCAACCACTAGAACCAACTATAACTTCAAACGTCATAGTTCATAAGGTATACGCTACTTCAATGTGTCAAACCAACATTTATATGCGCTTTTACCAAAGTGAAACAACGTACATATTTGCAAATGCTAACTTAAAATTTCACAGACATTCGAGACTTCAGTGACACCCAAATCATATCATTTACAGAATAAAACATGTGTAAGTATTCAGATCTAGATTGTCCATGATCAAACCACATAATGATAATACATTTAAGGCTTTATGATCTCGATCCATAAACCATCATCAACCACAAGGGTACATCCTTAGATCAGATTAAGCAACACATCAGAAGCTCATAACCCACATATATGATCTAACACTTCAGAAGATATTCAATACCTGCATGCCTGGCCTAATGATCTTCTCCTCCTTGTATACTCTTAGGCCTTTCTCAATACCTTGGACCAAAACTACTTAGGATCAATACCTTTGACCAAATGCCTCAAATCAAATACCTTGGACCAATACCTTGGATCAAAATCCCTTGGACCAAATACCTCAGACGAAATACCTTGGACCAAATACCTCAGACCAAAAACTTGGTTTTCCAACATCTACGCGCTTTTCCTCCTTTGAAAGTGCGTGTATACGTTATAAGCTACTTTTGTTCTCTTAAACCGTGTGTATATGCACCTTGGAAAAAGTGAACCAGCGTATACCTCTCTTTCTTCATTCTTTGGAGTCTAATCTGTAATCCTTTGAAGTTGACCTTCCATACTGTGAACTTTCATCTGAGTGAGTTGCCATCAAGGACAACACCTGTATCATAATTCCAACACTAGCCATGATAGGAATTTCATTAAACATATCACAAATATGTAATTTATAGGTCATAGCAACAAATATGAGAATAGGGTTCTCATACTTATCTGAGATTCGTAAAGAAGCATTGATTCCTTATCACAATAGCATTATCATCTATTACATCATATATTCGTTGTTCATTAATTTCCTAATCAAAACATGAAAATATCCTTACATGAAGTTTGTCATAAACCATGCTTATAACCATGCTATAACCAACATAAATAACAAGGATATAACATCCATAAGACCACATATGAAGAAGTGAATTTACACATGAAATACCAAAGGAGAAGGAGATCTTATTAATTAATGCATAAGCCAACCAAGTCAAGGACTTCCATGAACCACCAGACCATAGATTAGGATGAACAAAATATTTCTTTTAGAAAATCACCCCCATGCCATTATCCAAGCATGAATGTGGGACTCACAACAAAACCAGACAAGGCTTCCTTGAGCTTTACCGTATTTCCTGCCAAGGGATTCCAAGGCCTGAAACCATAATCAATACAACAATTCTTTACCGAAAATGCACCAAATCACTAGGCCTATACAAGCATGGATGTCTATGGATCTCTCCACCTCAACCATGAGGAAAGTGTATGTATCAACATCTCAGATTTACCATGTATCCCACTATTATCATTCAAGCAATTCCTAGGCATACAAGGTCACCACCCTCTAGGTTTTACCATGTATCCTTCCATTACTAGTCAAGCGGTTCTTATGCCCAATCAAGAGTATTCACAATTATGCTTTACTCTATGTCCTTACCCCATGATTCCTAGGCCTTTTGAATAATTATAAGATCACCCGACTCAGCTTCGAATCCATCTGATAAGCCATCTCAACCAAAAACGAGAACACCATCACACCATGGCTATCTAGAAATGGCAAGGCAAGGCTGAAGAACACTATCACACCTAGAAAAACGCATGCCAATGACAGCAAGAGAAAAAATACCACACATGCATGTGTCAGGCATGCCAAAACTAGCAAGAAAATCATACATGCAACTCGATACCTGTAATTAATCCCACTGTAGTTGCTTGGTACTGCTCTTCCTTATTTTACCTTTGTTTCCCTTTTTCTTTCTTGGCCTCCCCTTTCCTTATTTCCCTGAATGCTAAAGTGCTCCAAGAATTCTCTAAATTTCTAAGAGCATGAGAGAGAGAGATTAGAGAAAGAGAGCTCCAAACTTAAACTGACAAAAGGCTACCAAATGATCCTCAAAATCCTTTTCATTAATGAGGCCTCTATTTTCTTCAATTTCCTCGTCACATGCAAATTGTGACCTTTCACCTTCGTTTTCTCATAACTTCCTTTATAATCCAATACAAGGAGTGAACTAAGCCAATTATTCTTGAAGAAATAGAGCCACTCATTCATCATTGTTGGAAAAGAAGCCTTGAACTTAACTTGACAGAGAACACAATTTTTTAATTAATTCCATGAAATTGTCAATGCTTATGAGATGGATAGGCCATAGTCACATCATCTACAAATAAGCAAGAGAGGAAGATTTCACATTGAATAAGGAATAATCCATGCTAAGGATTGAATAAGGGAGGGTAATAACTAAATGCTGAGTTTAACTTCCAGTAGGGTATTCTCTATGTGAATGTCATTTTTCATTAGAATTTGCTAGGGTTTTAATTTTGATATGTTGTTGGCGTGTGATTGCAAATTCAATATATGTTAGATATTTTTCATTATTTTATAAGTGAACAAGGAAAATCACAACATAACGTACAATACTTAATGAAGCACAAATGCTTATGAATACAAGACAATTATTTGACTTAGCAACCTAGACCCCATTAAAACGTGTTTTTTGGTAAATTAACAAAAGGATTTATCTTATTGAGAATTTATGAAGGATCACATCACAAGATTGTAGAGAGTAGACAATATCTCATCTATTTTAGTGTTCTTATAACATAGTCTCTATATACAACACACTACTACTTGTACCTCTCTAATACAAATCTATAGCAAGTAATGATGTACTTGCATTTTCTTTTCCTGAATGTTCTTCCTCTTCTAGTGCCATTTCTTCTGTTATTTCCTTGGCTACTAGTGGATTCATTTTACTTTTCATTACCTCTAGAAGCACCTTTTGATCCTCTACATTTGTGTATTTTTTTTCTTAATTTTTATTGTTCTTTTGTGACTATCTTTTCTTCCACCTTGAAGGTGACTTGATACACTTCATCCAATTTCTGAAAGAAACGTGTGATCATATCATCTTGAATATTATACTTTAATTTATTAATGTATCATGTCTCTCTTTGATACTTTATTACTTTAATTGCTAATTCAAGTGATAGCTTAAAAAATTCCTTAGTGTACTTTGAGACAATTATCTCTCATTTCCTTAAGTTTTGTATTGTTTTATAGAAACTCTATTGGTAATCAACATGTAGGAATTTCTCCTTGATTTTACTCAGCATATTCCTCCATGTCCTAGTTTTCTCTTCTCAATAGTCTACCCTTTCCTACTATAACATGTTTTACCAAAGTGAAAAATGCTACTCTAAATACAAATCTACTATGCTTTAGCATACACACTATATTCTTCACATAATACTCAACCAATTGTTCCCCTTCTCCTTTATTTCATTCTTGTCTTCCATATTCATGAGCTTTTTTTGTTTAAGTGTCTCTTTCTCTTATTTTTTATTAATTTACCTCAACTCTCCCCTTCTTATGCCCTCTTCTTGCTCCTAAGTAATGGTGGAAAACTACACTTCCTTAGGCATTTCCTAGTCCAAACATCATTGCTTTGTAGAAAAAATAGATATGATGGTTTGACTCCTCAACTGATCATGATTTCCTCATGTGGTTTCATAGCTCATCATTACTATATTACACACTTATTCCACCAAATTACCATGAATTCCCTTTAGACACGTGAAATTTTTATAGTCATGATATCTAATGTTAAATCATAGTAGTTGGACTACGACAACACCAATGTCGTAGGAATGTAACATCATTGTGGTGTTGAGAAACAATGTTGCATCAATGCAATAGTAGGGTGTTGTTGCAGAACAATTGTGTTATCAATGTAATAGTAGGTGGTGTTGAAACAATGTAGAACTAAGGAAATCAATAGTTTCATAGGAACATAATCATAATGATGTTGTTGCCCCATACTAAGAAGATGGTGGTGTTGTAGCAGAAGCGGCATTATATTAGTAGTGTCGCCCCAAAGTAAGAGGAAGGTGGTTTTTAGGATTGACATCACCCCAAAGTAAGTACAAGGTGGTACGATCTTTTGTAACACACATATTTCATTTTTTAATCTCTTAGCTTTAATTCGTAGATGAACATTGCTTTTCTTTGATAAATCTTTTGCATGTTTATTTTGGAATAGGAGTTATAGAATTTTAATTCAATTATCAACAATTATTATGTGAATGGTAGGAATTTAACATCCACGAAATATTTTAGAAACATTCAAAGGTTCAAATATGTAACAACCTCCTCCCACATATAGCCAAGCTAATCGGCCCACTAGTGTAAACATGTGATGAGAGGTTAGTATGATGTGATTCAACTCCTCATGTAAAGTTAAGGAAGTGGAAGCAACAAAACAAAAACAATTTTCCCTTCCTCAGGACCTACATACCCTTCAGGTCAAAACCAATCCTTCTGGGTGCTTAACCCCTGAGACAACTTGTGATTTTACTGAGTTTGACCCCTATCTACTCCCATGACAAGCCATGCATGTGACTGAGGCCTTCAAGTCTCTCCCATAGCAAGGCGTTGTTGGGTCGTGTTATATTCTTTCCATGACGAGCACCAGCAGTCACACTGAGAGGTTAGAAGGGGGGCAGAGCCCACCCTTCATTGCGTTGGGCATAGTAGCCCCCCCGTCAGGGGATTTGAGGGGGGTAGTATCCCCCCTCCATGAGGTCTAGGGAAGTGCCCCAATGATTTTTTTTGTGGACCCTATATTAGGTGGGAAGACCTATCTACGGTTTTTTGCATGGATTTCGCACATGGTTTTGGGCATGATGGTTTTTTTTCCATGGTATTTTGTAGATCCAATCAAGGGAACTAAGGTTATGTTCTGATCGAGGGTTAATGGATTGAGGTTTATGGA
>APFE030461522.1:0-12404 GCA_000404065.3 Pinus taeda | reverse complement strand
GTATGTATGTATGTATGTATGTATGTATGTATGTATGTATTGTAACATTGAAAGGAACATAATGGAAAATCAATGTAGTAGTCCCAGTTTTGGGATTAAGGGAAAATATTTGTGTATATTTTTTTTGTGTTATGCTCTCACCATTGTCTATGTTTTGTTTTTAAAATTTGTATCGACGTAATTTATGTACGAGGTTAAAACCTACAGTCGCTATCAGAGCTATTTTGGCTTCAAGAGAATTCCTTTGCTACTGAGGGGTTTTCCTCAGGCCTATTGTAGACCCTGTTTAGTGGAAGATCTGTGGGATCGATCCTTGTGGTGAAAGAATATGGCGAGGAGTGGAAAGATAGAGATTGATAAATTTAATGGTTAGAGTTGTGAGTTGTGGAAACTCAAGATGTATGATTTTTTGGTGGATAAAGGTCAGTTTATCGTAGTAGATCTAGGTACTAAACCAATGACAATGTCTAATGAAGACTAAAAGAAGTTGGATCGGAAGGAAAGAAGCACAATAAGATTTTGTGTCTCAGATTTAGTATTTTTTAATGTATCAAGGGAAGCTACGGCAAAGGCTTTGTGGGACAAGTTAGGGACTTTGTACCAATCTAAGTCTGTGGTGAATAAATTGTTCCTATGAAGAAAAAATTATAACCTGAGGATGGAAGATGGAGACTCGGTGATAGAGCATCTGAACGCATTTAATACTATGGTAAGCCAGTTATTATCTATTGATATTAAAATTTTAGATGAATATAAGCACATCAGTTTGTTGTGTTCTCTACCAGATTCGTGGGATAGTCTGGGTTTTGCAATATGTAGAAACGCAACTTCCTTACAGTTCGATGAAATAGTCTCATCCTTTTTTACGGAGGAGATGAGATGGGAAAATATGGAGAGATAGAATGGTGATGCCTTGCCTATATGAGGACAGTCCCAGAATAGAAACAAAAGTAAGTCCTGGAGTGGAAGATCTAAATCTATAGGTAGATCTAAATCTCCAGGTAAACCTGTAAAGGTGTGTTGGAAATGTGGAAGGTAAGGGCACTATAAAATGGACTATAAATGTAAATCTCCTGAGAAAGGAAAGGGATCTAATGATTTTCCTTCTGAAGTGGTGAAAACCACCTCATATGAAAGTGGGAATGTGTACTTGGCTTCCTCTTCAAGTACACATGTAAATCATGACGCATGGTTGATTGACTAAGGTGCATCTTTTCACTTCACTCCCCATAGAGAGTGGTTCCGCGAGTATGAGAAATATGATGGTGGTGATGTCCTCTTAGGGGATGAAAGGAAGGCTAGAATCATTGGTAATAGAAAATTTAAATTGAAGTTTCAAGGTCGAAGGATTAGAACACTTTCAGGTGTTCTTCATAGTCCTACATTAGCGAGAAATCTGATTTTTGTAAACAAGTTTGATGATGCGGGTGTAAAAACATTGTTCAAAAAAGATACCTGCAAGATGGTTCGGGGAGCACTGGTATTGATGTAGGCAATTCGGATTGGAACTTTGTACAAACTGAAAGGTAGCACTATTATTGATGGGTGCAACATTGCTATGGTTCCTAAAACTGGAGTAGAAAATCTACAGATCTCTAGAGCAAAGACCATGCTATGGCATCAAGTCTTGGACATATTGGAGATAAGGGCCTTCGAATAATTCATGGTAAAGGTATGGTATAAGGTATGTCTAATAGCTCTCTGGATTTTGATTTATGTGAAAATTGGGTATATTGAAATCATAATCAGGTGAGTTTCCCCGCTGATGGTAAGAGGGTGAAATATATTAGAGCTTGTGCACAGTGATGTGTTTGGACCTGTGTCGGTTCCAAAATATGTGTACTATTTATCATTTATATATGACTTCTCAAGGAATACATGGATATATTTCCTCAAGAATAAATCTAAAGTCTTTGACAAGTTTAAAGAATTTAAGGGTTGGGTGGAAAACCAAACAGAGAAGAAGCTAAAGATGTTGAGGACAGATAATGGTGGAGAATTTTTCAAGAAGGAATTTGAAGAGTTCTGTAATAAGTGTGGTATAGAACGGAAGACGAATACTTGATACACATTGGAGGAAAATGGAGTTGCAGAATGAATGAACAAGACGTTGATGGAAATGGCAAGAAGTATGATCAGGGGTGCCTGGTTAGGACAAGAATTTTGGGCAGAGGTGATGGAGACTGCATGTTACCTGGTCAACAGATCACCCTCATCAATGTTGGAGGATAAGACTCCACAAGAGTTATGGACTGGTAAGAAAGCTTCTCTTTCACATCTGAGAGTATTTGGATGTGATGCATATGTACATGTTCCAAAGGAGAAAAGAACAAAGTTGGATAGTAAATATGAAAAGTGCATCTTTATTGGTTATAAGGATGGTTTAAAAGGTTATAAACTTTGGAACCTAGTAAAAAGGAAGGTTGAGTACAGTTGAGATGTGGTGTTTAGAGAGGTGAAAGATGTCATTAAACATGAATTCCTACCAAAGGAACCTGAGAAGATAGAGTTTGATCTAAAGGAGGAAGAATCAGACTCTAGAATAGAAAAGGAATCAGAAGATGAAGAGCCACAAACGTTTGTTGTGAGAAGATCGGTTCGATAAAGAAGGTAGCCAGAAAGGTTTAGTCCATCTAATTTCTGTTCAAATTTTTCTTTATCTATTACCGATGATGATCCTAGAACTATGAAGGAAGTAGTAGATTCAGAGGATGACAAACTCTATAAAGAGGCCATGGTTGATGAAATGGAATCCTTGCACAAAAATGAGGCTTTGGATTTGGTGGAGTTGCCCGCTGAAAGGAAAACCATTGGCTGCAAATGGGTGTTCAAGAAGAAGATCAATGTACATGGAAAGGTGGAGAAATACAAAGCTCAGTTGGTAGAAAAAGGTTATTCCCAAGTGTCGGGAATTAACTTTTGCAATATTTTTTCTCCTGTTGCCAAGGTAGCTTCTATTAGATTACTTTTATTTATTGTTGTTTCTTTTGATTTTTAGTTAGAACAAATGGATGTGAAGACAACATTTCCTCATGGAGATCTGGAAGAAGAGATCTACATGAAGCAACCGAAAGGATTTTTGGTGAAGGGTAAGAAAGAACTGGTATGCAAGTTAAAAAAAGTCTTTGTATGGGTTAAAATAATCACCAAGGATGTAGTATCAGAAATTTGATACATTTATACGGGGACTTGGCTTCACCATAAGCAAAGTAAACGATTGTGTATATTTTAAATTAATTGGTGAACATGTTATTTATATGATATTGTACGTGGATGATATGTTTCTCGTTGGAAATGACGAAGAAATTATCCAGGATTTGAAGACCCAAATGTCCTCCAAATTCGACATGAAAGATCTTGGTGCTGCAAACCATGTTTTGGGCATGAAAATTAGATGAGATCAGACAAAGAGGAAGCTTTGGTTAAATGAGAGGAAGTATGTCAAGACAATACTGTATAGGTTTAATATCCAAGATAGTAATTGGTGGTTTGTGTTGAAAATGGCAACAAGAATTTGCTAAAAATAGAAGTGCTAAAAATAGCAGTTTGGGTACCAGTGCTGGATTGGGCAACAAGGAATGAAAAATGGAAGTGCTAAAAATAGAAGTTCTATTTTTAGCAGTTTAGGATGGATTCCTATTTTAGTCAATCCTTGGACTAAAATAAGAAGTAAAATTCAAGTTTGATATTAATAACAGTTTGAAAATTAATTAATTAATTCATTTTGAGTTAATTTGTTAAGGAAAATCAAACTTGAAGTCTATGTGAGTACATGCAATAGTTTATCTATTAATTAAGGAATTTATCCATCAGTTAAAGAGATAAGGATGAGTTCTAATTTGAGTAGTAATTAGTTGGCTCAGTTAACTAAGTCAAGTCCATTTATATTTGATTTAAACAGTTTGTTTAAATTAATGTGAGTTCAGTTAGTTAATCCTTGCATGCATGTAACTACTACACTTCAGATAACTGAATATTCTCTCATAAATAAATAATGCATGTCAGTTCAGAGAAAGACCAGTTGAGATTAGATGAGGGATAGTGTACTATTAGTTGGATGGATTTTTCCTATAAAGGAAAGCATCCAAGGAAAAGGATCAAGGTTCCTTGAGGATTGTTTAGTTTTACAGGGTGTGAGATCAGTGTGAGAGATCAGTGTTACACTTAGTAATAGGAGGATCACCCAGGAAAAATTGTGCAAGGAAATAGGAGGCTTGGAGGGCAGAGGAGAAGGCTTAGGAGAAGTCTTGATTTCCTATGAGCATCCAGGAGAATTGCAGTAAGAGTTGACTAGCTGTGAGAGCTAAGGCTTTGTGTAATCCTGATGTATTTCCACCTTCATCTATGAGGATTGTACTGAGAGCTGGCTAACTGTGTGAGAGCTAAGGCTTTGTATAAATCCTATGTATCATAATACAGAGTCGGGGTTCTAGGCTGAGGCTTTCCCTCAGTAAATTCTTCTATGTTATGTGTGATTGATTTCTCCATATCAGTTATATGTGTTCTTATTGATGTTGCTCATGTTCGATTAAGATTCCACTAAATTGCTTGTAGAAGTAGATCAAGTGTTTTTCTTTAGTACATTGCATATATCAGTTGGATCTCCAGGTGAAATTTGTACATGATATCAGTGAGCTAGCTGATTTGTAGAGACAATTCTACATGGTATCGGAGCTAGCTAATTTGTAGAAAAATTCTACATGGTATGAGAGCTAGCTGATTTGTAGAAAAATTCTACATGGTATTAGAGCTAACTGATTTGTAGAAAAATTTCTACATGGTATTAGAGCAAAGGTGATCAAGGAAGAACAATATACTGAGAGGAGATTTCAAAATTTTGAGTTTTGGGCCGAGAGTTTGTAGAGCAGATCTAAAAATTTATGTACAAATTTTTTAGAAACAAATAGCAAATTTGGATTTCTTGCGTAAAAATACCCAAACTCAAAAAAGAAATCAACGGAATCAGTGTTCGGATGAGGGAGATATCGCTAATTTAAAATTTCTAGAAAATTTTGTGATGGTGGGAAATATGGTGTGCTAGCCAAGAACCTGTATGCTCTTGTTATAGACATATTTGGGCACTTCAACCCCAATCTTATATGTCGATAAACTAGGGCTCTTTAACCCCTAAAAGTGTAGTTTCACACCCTAAAGGATCATAGTCAACTGATTACATCATTTCCTAGAAGTTCCACCTGAGAAACCACTCAGAACTAGCCAAAACGGGACCATACTGACTGCTCCACTGTCAGGGTGCGATGCATACTAACTTCTACACTAGCAAGGTGCGATGCATACTGAAGAGGCCTTCTGTGGGGTGCGATGAGCAAGAATGGACAAATGTCTGAGACAGTTTGCTAAGTGGATGCTCATGGAATCTTTTAGAAACTTCTCCTATGACACTTGCTTCTCTGAATTCACCCAGGGATGAGTAAGAGATCCAAGAAATCTCCAAGTGGAACCAAGAACAACAAGTAGAATGACACTAATCAAAAGCCCAGAGGTGACTCACACCCTTGTACACATCTATAAATGGATTCCTCATCTGAGAGATCTGGAGGCTGGAATTTTGTAATTTGCAAGGAAGTGCTAATAGTTTGTGGCTGAGAAGGAGCATTGTATTGTTGAGTGATCTTGCTTTTCATGAGGTGAAGAGGGCTTTGACACTAGGAGGATGATGCTGGATTAGACAGTTGGGTTCTAATTCTCCCTTCATATTTAATAAAGTTCTTTGAGTTTTCCTCCATACAATTGTGTATTTGTGAATGTTGTTATTTGTGAATGCCATTGTATGTTCATTGTATTTCTAATTTTGCATTGTTTATGATATAATAGATCAATATGCTTTGATGGTGTTTTGTTACTTTGTTTCTACAGGTATTCTCTAAGCAGGATAAGTAAGAGAGGAGTTGCAAGCTCTATCAAGGGGGAGAGAGATCAAGCAAGGAGTTAAGTGGAAGATCCAGATTGGTTCTTTTGCCTCTCTCTTATCTATCATACATAGAGGAAATCAGAAATTGCTTTTATTGTTTGTTTCTAGGATAGTTGCCAATCCTAGAGGGCTAGCAAATTGAAAAGACACTAGCTTTCCCGCAAACAAAATGGCGACTCCATTGCTCGGTGGTAGGTTTACTTTTTAGCGGGATAAGTAGGAGAGGAGTTGCAAGCTCTCTCAAGGGGGAGAGAGATCAAGCAAGGAATTAAGTGGAAGATCCAGGTTGGTTCCTTTGCCTCTCTCTTATCTATCATACATAGAGGAATTCACAAATTGCTTTGATTGTTTATTTCTAAGATAGCTGCCAATCCTCGAGGGCTAGCAGATAAAAAAGACACTAGTTTTCCTGGAAACAAAATTGCCTAGAGCTTCATTTGATAACTTTAGCGCCCTTGCCACTAATTTTCTAACCCACTTTCAGTTACCCATAAGGTACAAAATGGGAACAGAACTCCTTACCAATTTTAAACAGACCAAGACCACTCACATATCTGATCATATTCATGAGTGGCGATGCCGTCGTCAAATGGTAAAGATGTATGTTCCTAACCAGCTTCTAGCTTAGTGGTTTATTAAGTCTTTATTGCCTTATATTACTGAGGACGTGGTGAAGGGAGGAGTTGTCGATGAAGAGAAAGTCATTGCTCGTGCACAATATTTAGACTTGATATATACTCAGTCTAGCACACTCTATGACAAAATTCCTGACGCTCCTAGACTAGAATTTTCTATTCCTCCCCCTCTTAAATCGAACAGGGACTCTCACTCCAGTTATGGCGTGATCGGTACCTCAAGCACAAAAACCACAAAGGCTCCATCTAGTAAAGCACTTGCAGTTTCTAGTTAAAAAGAAAATGAAAAACCACTTGCCTCGGAGGTTAATGTTGTGTCATCTGACAAGGGGAAAGATCCAAAGCAACCAGGGGGCAAGAAGAAAGGAAAAAATACTAATAAGAAATAGGAGAATTCAACTCCTAAAAAATCTTCTGAGAACCCTACTAGGCGAAGGAAACCTCGTGATCCATGTTACATTTTTAATGAGGACCATTTCACAAAGAATTTTCCACATCAATCTAAGGTTACAAAACTTTTAAATACTTCAAGTACCTCAACAGTGTTGACTGATCCGTTTCCGAACCTAGAAACTAATCTAGTTGTTATTGATCATGATTCCACATCGCAAGTGCTTATTCTATCCATCTCGAAATAGCAAAATGATGCTTTGATATCGACAAGGAATAAATATTATGGGAATCCACAGTTGTTGAACGACAAGGCTACAGATCAACCCAGTAGTTTGACAACAACTTTGCTAGAAGTTATTCCACCCATCATTCTTGAATTAACTATAAAGCTGCCAAAGGGAGTAGTACATAAATCGACATTTAATCCTCGTGCTCGAGCTACATAGAATTATAATATAGTGGAGGATCTGGCTCAATCACCATCTGCTATGTCTACACTTGAAGTACTACAAAATTGCCCCTCCCAAAAGCAGGCTTTGTTATCAACAATAGGTGGGATTGATCTAGCAGATTCCGGTCTTGTGGCCTTTAATCATAAAGGATACGCACCTTAGTTATTGACCCAACTCACTTTACTTACACAGGTAAAAGCCCTCAATAAAACTGTTCATTGAACAATCATTGATGAGGGGGCATCTACCCATATTATGTCAATGAGTTGTTGGAAAACTTTAGGTTCACCACCCTTGTCATGATCATCAACAACATTAAAAGCATTCGATGAAAGAACATACATGCTGTACGGGATTTTAAGTAACTTTCAAGTTGAACTGGGGTGCGAGATGGTAGAAATTGAAGTCGAGGTCATTGATGGAAACCTTGACTACAATATCTTATTGGGAAGGCTGTCGTTGTGTCTACATATTTTAGAAAGATTGCATTTCCCTTCCAAGGTGGAATTACAATCATTGACCAACTAACCTTTTTCCCCAATAGTTCACAATCTACTAGAAGCATTCCATTGATCCATGGAAGTTCTCAATCGCTTCAAAATGTTGGAGTAGGTCTCCTAAAATACCCTTCCTTAATGGGTACTTTTGCCCTCTCGCCTCCAAGTAATCTGGTGGAAGTGGCCACAGTGGAAACCTGTCATATGATATCTTCTACATCATCAAACATTAAGAAGAACTCTGACCATTTTGATAGTGTGGATCACCGTGAGGTGTTGCCCCCAAGCCCCATAGAATCTTTGTAGCAATCAATTTTCTGGGCCTAGGCGGTGAACCCAAATCAGCACTCAACGAGTGTTTGGATAGATAGGTCTCTAGAGTATGGTACCTCTTCTGATCCCTGGTCTCATATACATGCTACAGACGAAGGAATCATCCAGTCAATGATTATAGGAGAGATGTCGTGGGAAGATTACCACCATCGTTCCCACCTTCAAGATAAAAATGAAGATTATTCAAGCGACCTTAATCATCCTTCAGTTTTTTATTTTCTATCAAATACTGTAAATACGGTGGATTCCGAGAGAAATCTATCCAATATTGAAGAAACTATCACCGTTAATATCTCGACCGAACCTAATGTTGTAGAGAATATTCATGTTGGCAAATCTTGTTCTTCATCAGAACTGGAAATTTATTGCGCTCTCTTTCGCGAATTCAGAGATGTCTTTGCATGGTCATATGTAGAAATGCCAAGCATTTACTTGAGAATCATTGAACATGAAATCAAGATGTATCTAGATGTCAAAATAGTACGACAATGGCTTCGACCTGTTCACTCGAAGAAAGCCGCTGCCATAAAGGCAGAAGTTGAAAAAATTTTGCATGCTGGTTTCATTTACCCTATTCCTCTAACTGATTGGGTATCGAATATTGTTCTTGTGTTGAAAAAGCAAGGAACAATTAGAGTGTGCCTCGATTATAGGGATGTAAATCAAGCATGTCCGAAGGAAAACTACCCTACACCCTTCATCGACCAGATAATTGATGAATGTGCTGGATGCAAAATCTTTTCACTCATGGATGGATTTTCCGGGTACAACCAAATCAATATCCACCCATAGGACCAGTCGAGGACTACATTTATATGTTCGTTGGGCACATTTACGTACCATAAACTACTTTTCGGTTTGAAGAACACAAAGGAAAATTTTCAGAGGGCAATGAACTACGCCTTCCATGACATCAAACACATCGTTCAACCATATCTCGATGATCTACTGGCTCATTCGCGAAAGCGGACCGATCATTCGCAACATTTGACAGCCATATTTCTACGATGCTGACACTACAAGATACGACTCAATCCACACAAGTGTGTGTTTTGTGTTGGTTTTGGTCGATTACTTGGTTTTGTAGTTTCTAAGGATGGAATTCGGCTCAACCCATTTAAGGTTCAGGCAATCCTTGACATGCCTCCACCTTCAAATTTGCTTTAGATTCAAAAACTACAAGGGAAAGCCAACTTTTTGAGGAGGTTCATTCAACATTATGCCGAACTTGCTAAAGGTTATATGCGTCTTTCGAAAAAATAAGTACCTTCAACTGGGGTCAGGTTGCACAAGCTTCCCTTGATGCTTTAAAATGTTCCCTAATAAAAGCATCATTAATGTATGCTCATGACTATAAAAAAGACTTTAACCTGTATCTCGCCACCGCAAATACAACCATCACCATGGTTTTAGTGCAAGAAAATAATGGAATAGAACATCCTATATATTATTTAAGTCGAAACCTTAATGATAAAAAAGAAAGTACTCTTATGTTGAAAAGTTGGCTTTAGTAGCTGTTCAAGCAGTACAGAGATTTCAACAATATATTCTCTTTCGCAAAACTACCATTGTGTCATATTGCAACCCTATGACCTACATTCTATCGCGTCAATTACTAGGGGGAAAATATTCCAAATGGATAGCCATTTTGCAAGAATTTCATCTGGAATTCACCAAATCCAAATCAAAGAAGTCTCTCGTCTTCGCAGAGTTACTTTGTGACCTCCCATCATCGTCCAACGATTTAACATCTAAAGCATCAATCATGGATTAGACTCTATTTCTAATATCGACAAGCAATCCATGGTACAGAGATATACAGGTCTATCTCCAAACCCAAACATTTGGGCCTAACACCTCTCACTCTGAACAGTGACGTACTCGATACCAAGCCAAAGACTACCTGATCATTGGCGATACACTTTACCGTCATGGTGTCGATACAATCTTGCGAAGGTGCCTCACGCATGAGGAGGTCGAAAAAGTCTTGAATGACTATCATTTAGGTGCTTGTGGGGGCATCTATCTGGTTACGCTACTGCACAAAAGATCTTATGAGCTGGTTACTTCTGGCCCACTATATTCAAAGATTGCTTAATTGTAGTCAGAAGTTTCCATGCTTGTCAGATTTTCGATTGCAAAACCAAATTACCACCTGCACCACTGCATCCAGTAGTTGCTATTGGGCCATTCGCTAAATGGGGCATTGATTTCATGACATGTAACCACACCTCGGCCGGGGGGCATGGGTATATTATAGTCGCTGTCAACTATTTTAGAAAATGTGCCGAGGCGATGCCTACATTAAACAACAATGGCGAAACGGCTGCTCTTTTCTTTTTTAATCATGTAGTCTCCATATTTGGTTTTCCACAGGCTATAGTCACAGATCATGGATCGCATTTTTGCAATCACATGATGGTTGAATTGACTTCCAAATTGGGACTATCCCACGATAGTTCTACTCCATATTATTCGGAGGCTAAGAGACAGGTCGAGGCAATCAACAAAGTCCTTAAGCACATGCTGCAGAGAATGATTAGAGTCCAGAAACGGAGTTCGCATTCAATCCTGTAATCAACTTTGTGGGCATACAGGACTTTGGTGAGATATGCAACTGGATTTATGCCCTTTCAGTTGGTGTATGGTCTAGAAGCTATCTTACCAATTCAGTGTGAAATTTGTCTCTCAAGCTCACAATTGATCTGCTTCCCTAAACTTCAAAGGAAGAGGCTCGTTTCTTGGAACTAATCCACCTAGATGAAACCTGCTGTCATGGTGTGCTGGCTAACGAAGCTCATAAGAAACGTGTCAAGGCACAATTTGAAAAAAAATTCAAGCCTCGTGTCTTCTCAGAAGGTGGCCTGGTCTTGCTTTACGATTAAGACTCTGACAAATTGGGAGCAGGTAAGTTTGAACAATTATGGATGGGCCCCTACATTGTTAAACGAGTATTTAAAAAAGGAGCCTATGATCTAGTCGATTATGATGGGATTCCACTGTCGCAGCCCCGAAACGGGTTGTATCTTAAACATTACTAATCTTGATTAAGTGTAGTAATCTCTTTGTATATATGCTTTTGCTACATTTTTTGTTTCTTTTAGAGTTTTCATTTTGGTTAAGTGATCCACTTTGCATTTGTTGCAGATGTCAAAATTTTTTGAACCATTTGTTGGGTATGCCAACAGAGCTAGTCATAGTACACGAAACTTATCTTCTGTAGCCCGGGCCATTTTTGCTCCATGTGGCGAGTTAGTGAGTTTCAGAGGGATATGTATTGGCTGATCGACCAACAACATCGTTGAGTATAGCGCGTTGATTGAGCTTCTCTCTGATGCCATTTCACATGGAATACACCAACTCATTATCAGGCTAGATTCGCAACTCGTCATTATACATGTTACACTGAATTTTGTCACCTTAACTATCTGCAGTTATATGGCCTCATCAATAGCCATATTGTCCTCTTTGTCAAGCCCCATACCTCTGCTCTTCATGTCAAAACCTCAAAGAGAGAGAAAGTCACTTAAAAACATGTTTATCTCTGGGTACTCAGATTCTCTCTACCTTTCCTGCGTGTACGCACTCCATATACATTAGACCTGCGTAGTAATACGCTCTGTATACTAAAGCTAGGGTGCGTACCCCTGTAAAAGTCAAAAGGCGCAAGTTTCATCTTTAAAAAGTTACTTGTGGTCACTTCTAGAGCCCTCTAGAAGAGTGTTTGACGTGTATTGAGCGCCTCCAGATGGTTCATGCATCCCTATGATAGAGGAGCTTATCCCATCAAGAGAGGAGCTACCCCATCCAAAAGAGGGAGTATCCCATTGATGTTGGAACTGAATAACCTCCTCTAGAATACTATAAATACAGGCATTGGCCCAAAGGAGGGGAGGTTGAAAGCTGAACATTCTAAAGGGTAAATGCTGCTGGAATTAGGACTTCCATTGTTGACTTGTGAGGAGAGATCACTATCATTCCTTGTTGCCATATTGGGAGTGGGTGAGCTTGTCAAAGTAGAGGAAATCTCTTGCTGGACCCTGGGAGGAGCTTGCACAACACCAAGGCTCAGGTTGTAATGGTCCCTTTTTGATTATTTAATACAAATAAGTCCATTCTTCTCAATGATTTGTTGTTAATGAATTATTTCATGTACTCCTTG
>APFE030461508.1:54206-67509 GCA_000404065.3 Pinus taeda | reverse complement strand
AGTGAAACTTGTCAAAGTAGAGGAGACTTCTTGTCGGACCCTAGGAGGAGCTTGTATAGCATCAAGGCACAGGTTGTAAAGTTCTTCTTTGATTTGAATTAATACAATCAGATTCATTTTTCTCAATAAATTGTCTTATGTGGTTTGTTTCATAATCTCCTTGATCATTATGATGAATATGCTTTATGATATTGGCTTTCCAGGTGCTATTTAATTTGTTTGCTTGTTTGTGTTTGCAGACTTACACTTCAAGGAAGCTCATTTGGAGCGAGGGAGTGAGGCTTCCACAAACTTGCATTGGACCCAAGGTAGGCCTAAAACATTTGTTTGCCTTTGTTTTTAATTGCATATTTAGAGAAAGATAGTTGTGATTGGCTTGCTTGTCACTACATATCTTTAGATACTAGGAAGGTCGATCTTGTCCGCAACCTCGACTCATTCCATGTGGAAAAATTGCGACTCCACTGGGGACTTGATTGTTTTCCTTGTTTTTACTTTGACCTGAGAAACTTGTCTTTTTGTTTATGTTTTTGGCTGCTTGTGTGTGGAATTGGGTGGATTTAGTGGATCTAGGTTTGTTTTTGCTTTTCATAACTCTAGGAGAAGCCCGCACCCTATGCTTGTATCACAATGCATACTTCTACGCATGTTTACTTTGCACATAGAGCGTGCACGCACCTGTGTAAACTCTGAACCTGCAGACCCTGCTAAACTTTTGAAAAACTTAAATTTTACTCTTTCAATTAGTTTTATTTTGTTTTAGATGTTGTTATCCTCTACCTAGACCTACATGTGACTTGTTAAAAACTTTCCTTGGTTTAATTTCATTGGTGTTAGGGTTTTAGGTGAAATTCCTAGAAGTTTTGGTTGCCGGTCTTGATTTTCATTTCGGTCATGTAGTAGCTCAGAGCTTAGAAGCGTAGAAGCCTCAGATCACCTTGGTTTTTATTGGCCTTCTTATGAGTCTGACCATTTGCAAAATCAACCTTTTTTGAGGAATCCATCTTGTGTTTTCTCTTTGCGAAACTTCGAAAAAGCTTGTGTTAAAAGTTTGGATTTCACTTTTACAAAAAAAAAAAAACAAAAAATTACTTGTTTTTTGACTGATTTGTGATTCTGGACAAGTTAGTCCTTGGTTTGCTTATCGCCAGGTAAAACATCCTTAAAAAAAAAAACATCTTATAAGCTTTTACTTCGAGTAGTTTTTTATAGTTTGTAGATCTTAAGATTTGCTTTATTCATAGTTTTCTCAAGATTTGCGTTAGTCATAGTTTTGAGTGTTTTTATAAAAATACAAAAATCTCTTTTGAAAAAGATTGTTTTAGTAGCATTTGAGCGTTTGAAAGAAAAGGGAAATTTTTGTGAAAATAACTAGTTGTCTCATTTTGAGTGCATTGGAACAAAAACTCTTCTTTTAATTTGTTTGTTAAGAAATCTTTGTGTTTACACGCATTTGCATTCTCAAACTCTTTCCTAGCTAGGAGTTCATTGAAGAGAAAAGATTGTTTAATCATCTTAAGTGCATCTTTTTAGTGATTTTTAGTCGAGTCTTCACACCACGAGTTTCATCTCCGCACCTCTTGACTTAATAAAAAACCAATAAAAATAACACTTAAAGTAAAATCAATCTAGAAATCTTTTATTTCTAGGGCTCTATTACACCAACGTAGCTTAGGCTAGTGTCTTGGAGTAGGGAGTACTTAACTCTCCAAGACAGTAAAACAAACAAGTAGCTGTATCTTGCGGTAGGAGAGAAATCCAATTGTTTGATCTATGCTCGAGGAAATCTCCTCTTAAAGGGAGAAAGCACGAGATCGTGTCCGAACCAGTGTGGGAATCAATCCTTCCTCATTGGGAATGATGCCAGATATTCACGTATTAAAAACGGTAAACCTCAGATTAACCATTGTCGAGGAGCCTGGGGTCACTTGTTAGTAAACCTTGGTTTATGTCAAGGAGCCTTCAAGGGGATTGAGCTTGTTACTCTGCCCTTGCATGTGTATCAGATCGTAGACTACTCCCCCAAGTATATTTGTTTCTGTTGGTAACCATAGTGACAATATTCTATAGGATTCTTCCTAAGGTGATGGTGGCGGGAAGATCCCACTGTACCTGGAGCAGACGTCGGCTAGACTCACTTGGATGTTCTGGGGGGTTCTCTTCACTCGAGACGGTTTAGTGGAGACACTTGTGCCAATCTATTCATTAAGCAGGTTACTGGGGTAACTGTTCCAACCGCTATTTCTGTATTGAACTCTGCGACGTTGGATTTCATCACAAACTAGTGTTTTCAGTACGGAAAGTTACTGTTTGCATGTGATTTGATCTCCTAGATTCTTTAGGCGTGTGATTCAATTTGTTTGGTTCTTTAGAGGCATTAGGTGGTTTTCATTGAAATTTTACTTTGTTTTCGTGTGAAGTAGTTAAAAGTTTTTAACCATGGTTGAATTACCGAGGAAGTCCCGTAGACTTCGGGGCCAACCTCCTAAGTTTTCACCAAGCTGGCCTGAAGGGATATGGGCCCTGGTAACTCCTAAAGATAGTAGAAGTGGGTCACCTGAAAGAGGAGAATCTGCTTTGGTGGGATATCCTGATTTTTCAGCATTAATAGAAGATTATAGTACACAACTTGTATCTATTTCAGAAGTTACTGGTAGTGTTTCATCTACTAGTGATATAGGTGAAGAACCTGAAATATCTGAACCCGAATTTGAAATTGCTGCTACTCCAATATCGGGGTTTGCCTCTCCAGCTTCTAGTGGTCCTAGTTCACCTAGGGTAGAAAGAATAATTACCCAAAATCTTCCTTCCTGGACTAATAGCTATTGAAGAACTTGCTATTCTGGAAAAAGAAGAAGGCATCCCTATTCCAGAAGATTGACCTATTTTAGACCTTAGGGAGCGTGAATCAATCTTTTACAGTCTACCTAGGAGCAGTGCTTGGTATCTTTCATTGACTAATTTTTTGGAAAACCCGGGACTAAGTTTTTCACCACCTCGTATTTCTTATCACCCAACACCTAGAGGTTACTATCCTCCGTTAAATATGTCAAAGCAATCGTCCATGTTTTCTCAATCTCCAGAAGCCTTTTTGTACGAAGGTCCTTCTGTTCCCATTGGGTATCAGTCCATTTCTGGTACTTTTTCGGGAGCATCTCCTCGACCTAATTAACAAGGGTTATTAACTGGAAATAATGGTACTAAACCGTTGAGTGTAGAAGATATTCTCATGATGTCAGGTGCTATTCCCAATCCTCAATCTCAAGGTGGCCAGTCACCACCTGGGGGGCAACCTCAAGGTACTCAGTGTGTGCTTGGGGGGCAACCTCAAGGTACTCAGTTTGTGCCTGGGGGGCAACCTCAAGGTACTCAGTTTGCACCTGGGGGGCAACCTCAAGGACAATACACACCTACGGGACAGTACGTTCCTCAAGCTCAACCCCAGACTCAATATGTACCTCAAGGTCAACCTCAGTATCAATATGTACCTCAAGGTCAACCCCAGTATCAGTACGTGCCTCAGGGTTATCAACCCCAAGGTCAGTACCCAACCAAAGGTTACAACCACCTTGGTCAATCATATTATGAACCCTACCCTCAACCTGGTTATGGTCCTCAATATCCTCAACCTGTTATGGGTCCATACCCCAGAACGAATTTAGTGTGGGATCCATCTCAATCCCAATAGGTCTTGCAATCGAATGCGTGGTTGTCATCTCAAACTGGACAACCCTTGGTTTCTAGTTCATCCCAACAACCTGTCTAGTCTACTGTTCAAACTTCTGCACCTTCTGTAGTTTCTCAGTCTGGGCCTAGTACCCCTCGTACTCCGCCTCAAACGTCTGCTGCAACTACTACAACATCTACTGCATCTACCCCACCTTCTTCTGGAGTATCGACAACTCTAGTTTCTACTGTCCCTGTATCTACTCCTCAGACATCTTTACCTCAGTCTGGACCCATGGTCCACACTTCGTTTCAGATGCCTATAGGGAAAACAGGTTTAAGTACGGTTGTCACCAGTCAACCTCAATTTATTCAACAACCATACCAAGGACAATACCAATACGGTCCTGCTGTGCAGCAACCAATCTATCAGTATCAACCGTACGCTGGGTATACATATCAACAACCTCAGCAACCCTAGTATGGTCCGGTTAATCCTGGTTTTCCAAGAGGACAGAATATCCCAAATGCAATTCCGATTCCTAGTTATCCTGGATATCCTCCTCCTGGGGCTGGTCTGCAAACCCATGTTTTTAGGGACCCTAATCGTCAGTTACCGTTTATCACAACTTTGGACTTGCCTGACTTGACGCGCCTTACGAACGGTCCAATTAAATATCTTTAGTATTGGCTGCCAATGTCGCATAAGTTGCCCAGTGATATTCCTAAGTTCGAAGGTAAGTCAGGAGAGGACCCGTCAAACCATGTGATGACTTATCACGTCTGGTGTGCGTCTAATTCCATTTCAGATGATTCAATCCGTTTACGACTTTTCCAGCATACTCTAATTGGTCTTGCGGCCAAGTGGTACATCGAGTTACCACGAGCCACTTTTTATAACTTTAGTCAGTTAGCTACTTCGTTTTTAACTCATTTTCAGTTGCCAATCAGATATGACAATGGCACGAAATTATTAACTTCATTAAAGCAGTCAACGTCCACTTACATTTCAGATCATATACATGAATGGAGCCGTCGACGACGTTTAGTGAAAGTTTTTATCCCGGATCAGATCTTAGCTGAATGGTTTGTAAAATCTTTACTGCCCAAGATCACTAAGGATGTCGCTAAGGCCGGAGTTGTTACTGAGGAGCAAGTAATTGCTCAAGCAATATACCTTGACTTAGTTTATACTCAGTCAGGTACGTTACACGAGAAAATCCCCGATCTACCCAAACAAAATCAAATCGCTGTAGCTCCTTCAGGGTCTCATGCCGGCTGATGGTATGATTGGTACGGTTAATACCAAAAGTAAGAAGAAGTCTTCCAAGAATTCTTCTCCTATCATAACCTTGCCAGATTCCCCGACAAAAGATTCTTTCACAGAACTTTCCGCCGATATTCATGTTGTAGAGTCATCTACAACTAAATCAAAAACCGGTGGTAAGAAGAAAGGGAAGAAGAAGAATAAAACAGATAAGAATTCGACAAAGAAACCAGAAAAAGCGGAATCAACTGATGAAAAACGCAAACCTCGTTATCCATGTCTCATTTGTGATGAAGAACATTTTACGAGAGACTGCCCTCATTGTGCAGAGGTTGCGAAAATATTCAAAGGTTCCCAAAATCATGCTGTTTTGAAGGATCTGTTTCCAAATCAAGACAGTAAGATGATAGGTTCTTCCTCCAGTGCCAATGAAGAACCCATATTGATGATGTCCCATGTTAGGATTACGACTCGATCACAAGATTATGGAAGTAAAAGTCCTGTTGATGGTAAAGAAGTAGAATCTTCTCATTCTAATCCATCAACCTCAGCTCCCGGTTTCGATCCACTACAGATCGAGAAACCTAATCCAGACCTAGTAATCAAACCACCCACCAAGGGTGTACTTCGAAAGTCTACTTTCAATCCACATGCGAGAGCGGCTCAGAACTATAACATTGTTGAGGATTTAGCTGTTTCACCCTCAGCAATGTCGGCTTTGGAAGTGCTGCAATCATGTCCAGCACAGCGTAAATTACTTTTGTCGGCTATAGGAGCTGTTGACGTTCAGGCCCCAAACCTATATCTTCGATCTAAGAAAATAGTGCACCGCGCTTACTCATCAAAATCTGTCCAGATTCCAGTGATAGTAAAAAACAGACCTGTTCATAGGACTGTGATTGATGAGGGAGCTTCCACGTGTATTATGTCGATACAGTGTTGGAGATTGCTTGGTTCTCCTTCACTAAACCAATCCCCGACAATTCTAAAGGCCTTTGATGGCTATGGGTTTCATCCTTTTGGCATTCTACAAGATTTACCTATAGGGGTTGAAGGTAAAACCGTTAATCTAGATGTGGAGGTGGTTGATGTCCCTCTAGATTACAACCTTCTCTTGGGTCGTAGTTGGTCTTACGCTATGACATCTGTCGTTTCATCGGTCTTTCGGCTTATAAAGTTCCCTCATAATGGAAAGATCGTAACCTTAGACCAGCTGTCTTACTTTTCATCTGACCCAGCCTTTGTTGAGAGCATTCAACATGTTGGTAAAGCGACGATCCCATATAAGGATGTTGGAGTAGGACTAGTTAAAGATTCTGGTTTACTTGGCACTTTTCCTTTTCCTCCTATCAACGCATTGTCTTGTACTGCAACCATTCATATGATTTCATCAGGTACCATTGTTAATGATGATCCTTGGATCATACCTTCTGAATCTGAGATAGACTCATTTGGTACTCTTATGCCTTTGAGTCCATATGAACTTGCGTATCAGACCGTGCAGTCATTTTCCGACACAACATCAACCCAAATCGACTTAATGAATGTGGTCCATGAGGAATCACTTTCGACATCAAACTCGGATTTAATAACTTTTTCTGAACTTGTTCAAACTGATGAGCAAATTCGTGAAATCCTATGCGTCGATGAGTTACCATGGGAAGATCTTCATCACAGATCTTCATTTTTACCCGAGGGAGATCATTTTGAAAATGATTTTTCATCAATTTTTACGGCTGAATATGTCAAGGAAGCTCAGAATCCAATGAAACATCCTGATTCCGAGTTAAACTTGGGAAATATTTCTCGAACTATTCCCCTTGACATTTCGGTTAAGCCTGGAATTGTTGAAAACGTTCATATAGGTGCCTTTTGTACGGAAGATGAAATTCAAACATATAAGGCCCTATTTCAAGAATTTCATGACGTGTTTGCCTGGTCATATGAGGAAATGCCAGGAATTGACCCCGCAATTGTTATTCATGAAATCAAAACTTACCTGGGTGCTAAACCCATTCGGCAATGTTTGCGTCAGATCCACCCAAGAAAAGCTGCTGCAATTAAAGCAGAAGTTGAAAAATTACTCAAAGCAGGTTTCATTTATCCGATCCCGTTAATGGATTGGGTATCGAATATTGTTCCTGTCAACAAAAAGAAAGGGACAATAAGAATATGTATCGATTATAGGGACATTAATCGAGCCTGTCCAAAGGACAATTACCCAACTCCCTATATCGATCAAATCATCAATGATTGTGTCGGTAGTGAAATTTTATCCTTCATGGATGGTTTTTCCAGATACAATAAAATCAATATTCTACCTACTTATCAACCAAAAACGACTTTCATTTGTCCATGGGGGACATTTGCTTATTTCAAATTACCTTTTGGGCTCAAGAACGTCGGGGCAACTTTTCAATGGGCCATGTCTTATGCTTTTCATGATATCAAGCACATTGTGCAACCCTATCTCGATGACTTGCATGCTCATTCATTACATCGAGCTGATCATCTCGTCCATTTAAGAGCAATCTTTATGAGGTGTAGGCATTATCGGATTAGGTTGAATCCCCACAAGTGTGTTTTCTGTATTGAAACAGGTTGGTTACTGGGGTTTGTTGTTTCAAAAGCTGGCATTCGCGTCGATCCCTCGAAGGTTGAAGCCATTATCAAATTGCCTCCTCCTTCGAGTTTTCGCCAACTCCAAAGTTTGCAAGGGAAAGCAAACTTTTTACGACGATTCATCCCTAACTATGCTGAGATCACAAAGGGTTTTACCCGGTTGTTGAAACAGAATACTCCATTCTTTTGGGACGAGATAGCTGAGAAATCTTTTGATGCACTAAAACACGCGTTGACCCATGCACCATTGTTGCATCCTCCCAACTACAACCAGGACTACTTCTTGTATCTCGTTGCCTCCCATTCCACCATCAGAATGGTGTTAGTTTAGGAAGATGAATTCGGTACTGAACATGTGATATATTACCTTAGTCGAACTTTAAATCCAACTGAACTAAAATAATCACATGTGGATAAATTGGCATTGGAAGCCGTTCAAGTTGTCCAACGTTTTCGTTATTACATTTTACTACATAAGACTACAGGAATTTCTGATTGCAACCCTATGATCTATATTTTGACCAAGCAATTGTTGGGGGGAAAGTACTCCAAATGGATTGTGATCCTGCAGGAGTTCGACTTGGAATTTGAAAAGTCTAAGTCAAATAAATATTTAGTTTTTGCGGAGTTAATGTGTGACTTCCCGCGTGCTGACACGGAAACTGTGGAGGAGGAGCCCATTGCAGACGAATCCTTGTTTCTAATCAGCACTTTAGATCTGTGGTATGGGGATATCATCGTTTATCTCTAAACCCAATCCTTTCGGCCAGATATTTCAGGGTCAGAACGTTGAAAAATACGATTCCACTCCCAACAAGTCAGAATTATTAGATATATTCTTTATCGTCGAGGGGCAGACTCTGTTTTTCGATGTTGTTTATCTCATGAGGAAGCTGAAAGGGTCCTAAATGACTGTCACTCTGGAGCATGTTGCGGTCATATGTCTGGGTATGCCACAGCGCAAAAGATATTGCACGCTGGCTACTTCTTGCCGTCTATGTTTAAAGATTGTATTATCGCGGTCGGAAAATGCCACAACTGCCAAATTTTTGATCGAAAGATGCGCACTCCACCTGCTCCTCTTCACCCTATCATTGCAGTTGGTCCTTTTGGCAAATGGGGTATTGATTTTATTACATGTAACCCTCACTCGGCTGGGGGGCATGCGTATATCATCCTTGCGGTAAATTATTTTACCAAGTGGGCTGAGGCGATGCGTACATTTGAGGCAGAAAGCAAAACAATTGCGATTTTCGTGTTCAATCATATAATTGCTAGATTTGGTGTTCCACAAGCAATTATCACTGATCATGGGCGTCATTTTCGAAACGTTATGATGACTGAACTTATAGGCCAGCTTGGCTTGCGTCACGATAGTTCAACTCCTTATTATCCACAAGCTAATGGTTTGGTTGAAGCCATCAACAAATTTCTAGTCATCATGATCCGATGAATCATTGGGATTCATGAGTCGAATTGGCATAACATGCTATCTTCAGCGCTTTGGGCATATCGAACCTCAGTAAAAACGTCAACAGGGTTCACTCCTTTCCAACTAGTTTATGGTCTGGAAGCTGTGTTATCCATTAAGTCCAAATCCCGTCATTGTGTATGGCCATCGAGTTACTTCTAGCCACTTTCGAAGAGGAAAGACGTTTGTTATACTTGGCTCAGCTAGATGAGAATCGACGTGATGCTGCATTAGCAATCGAATCTCATGCAAAACATATTAAAGCTCAGTATAATCGAAGTGTGAACCCTCGAAATTTTTCGGAAGGAGATCTAGTCTTATTATACGATCAGGCAAATGATAAGTTGGGCACTGGAAAATTCGTGCCTATGTGGCATGGTCCCTATGTTGTCAAGTGAAAGCTAGCAAAAGGGGCCTATGAATTGGTAGACTTTGACGGGGTCTCTTTAGGTAAACCCATAAATGGTCTTTACCTGAAGAGGTATTATGCTTAAGGATGGGTGTGGAGATTTTTAGTTACGATAGTTTTCTTTCTAGCTAGTGTGTTTTAGATTAAAAAGTGTGCTTAGCTTAGAGAGTGTTTTTCGTCATTATTCCCGCTTATCTTGGTTTTACTCTTGATATCGCAGATGTCGACGCCTGTCCAAACATACATTGGTTTCGCTGATGGTGCTTATCGTAGTACATGGAATATTTCTTCCACAGCTTGGTTTATTTATTTGCCCTCTGAAGAGTTGGTATCTATGCATGGGGTAAGACTCGGTCAAACAACAAACAACATTGCAGAGTATAGTGCAGTGGTTGAGTTATTATCTGAATCTATTTCATTTGGGATTCGGAGTTTGATAGTGAGGTTACATTCTGAACTCGTTGTATTACAGTTTAATAGAGTATATGCCATTAGAAATCCAGTATTATTGAGATTATTTTTTAGAGTGCGTCTCTTGGAACGTGAATTTGACTATATTAAATATCAGCATATTCCAAGATCTTTAAATACATTAGCAGATGCAATTGATTCTCAAATGTTAAGTAGACATGTGCAATAATCATACAAGTAAATTTAAAAACATTCCATAACATGTTTAACAAGATAAGCCGGTAATAGTGATATAGTATAATAGAGGAGTGTGTCAAAATATACATCGTCCTTGATCATAGGTTGAAAAACACCTTATGATCGGCAAAAATGATAAGTACAAAAAACAAAAATTTCATATGTGACTATAATAGGCGATCATCCCATCACTGGTGATGATCTCGATAAGAAACTACTGCATGGGCCACCTTACAAAGGAACCTCCTAAAAGGTCTTGGGACCCCAATCACATAGCACTGAAGATGACGAGGAATGTCATCTATGCTGGTCTCTGGAATGTCCCCTGTCAAGCGCTCTAGATGGCTCTCCAACTCGGCCAAAGTCTTTTACGATTCATCCTGTGGGGCTGGTGCCGCTGCAGCGGGTTGTTTCCTCTCGTAAGGCCAGAGAGCGGCTGGTTGCTGTGGGCCTACATCTGCATTTGAAACTTTTACTATCAGTTTTGGGACGAGATAAAAACAGAAAAATTAAATTAGGAAAATGTTGAAAATGATTTTACTTGAGTCATCCCATTGCTCTCTTGGTGGAAGAGCCATGTCTGGGTGACCACAAAAATCTACCCCAGCATAAGGAAAGTCCTGGATAAAAAAACCTAGTTCTCCAACCATTGGAAATACTCAGGTTTGAATCGAACGACCTCTATCCCCTCATCAGGATGACGGGCCATAACTGCAACCCATCACATCAGTTTGGGCTCTCGAGGAAGCGTAGCTCCAACAATGAGGTGCTGCGGGATCAACATCGGAACCCTCTCCAGACCAAAGCTCACAACTATAACACCATATCCAAAGGTCTTCAGTTGTCCGTTTTTGGCCCTGGTCAGATGACCTTTTACATTAGCCAACACAACATCGCACCAGTTGAAAATGGTGCCTCGAAAGCAATCAACTGCCATTCGCATCTGGGATCCAGTGGCTATATGTAGTGTTGCGCTACCGTAGAGTCTGGTAACTATAAACACAATCACCATGAGTTCAGGATGGGATATGGTCTTGATATCGATCCCTTTGTCTCGGTTCTGGACATTGCAGTACTCTAGCCAGAGGCTATCGACAGACTGGCCACCTGCCCTAGCCCCGAATAAAGTCAAATGTTCACCTCTCTTAGGAAAAGTAGTCAAAAAGTATATGTTTGCCGGCTCTATTTCGAGCTGGTGCCCACCAATGAAGAAGCACTGGCCCTGTATGCTCCATCTATCCACCAGCCACTGTAGAAAGTCCACCTGGGCCCTCATGCAAGGTATATGTACAAGCCACATGCCTTCAATGCATCAATCTAAGGTTGATGATTCATCACAGCAATATCTACATCCTCATGCTCCCGTTCTCGCCAATCAAGCATGACGTTTATCCTACATCCAGTAAAAAGGCGAATTAGAATATACAAAATTGAATTTTTTTGGGTAATTTTTGAGTTCATTAGGTTTTAAAAACCTTTGCGCAGGGTAAGCACCCTCTGGTTAGAGACAGTGCGTGAGGCCTGCACCTTGCCTTCACGGCAGCTGCGTACCCCCAACTTTTTTCCCACTGCAAAAAAGTCGGGGTACGCGGGTCCCCTGTGGTAAACCCGCAGGCCCCCGCGCGCGGGGTTTTAAACCTAAAACCTCCTAAAAAATAAAATGAACCCCTAAAAAACAATTTGAAATAGATAGAAATGAAGAGTACGATGATGTGGATTACCTGGAGGAGACGGCATTCGATTCTGACAGACGGATTTTCCGAAATCTTCATGAGAAGTTTTTGACCAAAAGCCCTTTTGTCTCACCCAAATCTCAAACGGTAAAAATGATTTGTCAAAAGTCCTTTTTATAACTTTTTTGAATAAATAAATTGAAAATTTGTTTATGTTTCACTTTGAAAAGGTATTTTTTGGAACATTTTTATCCATTTTAAACAGGTATGAGTAATGTTTGAGTTTTTGCTTAGGATAACAGATTTTTCAGGCGAAATCGGTCATTTTCGAGGAAAAAACATTAGAGTCACCTTTAATCTCTTTTCTGACTCCTAAAACATGAAAAGATTGCCGAGTTTTTCTTTTTAAGCTCGTTAAAACGGAACTAAAAAGACGGTCCTCTTACAACCCTTTTCTGACTGTAAAAACATGAAAAGATTGCCAGATTTTTGTCGTTTCAAATTCGATATTGGTCATAAAACGACGTGTCATTGGTCGCTCTTTTACTTTTTCAGATCAGAGGCACTTATTACGAAAAGTACTACTTGGTTGTAAAGATCAAGCGGTTCTCTCAAGTATTATTTTATACTTTTTCGGGCTTGGGAGACACAAATTTATGAAAAGGGACAACCCTGGAGTTTTCTTAAGTTTTTTCAGACTCTCTAAAATTGAAAATGGTCGCGTTTCTCCTATACTGGACTCGTTAAATTTTGACAGTAAAGGACCTGTTCAATTACAAATAGGAACGGACCACACCTTCTTAGGGTTCGAATTTAAACTAAGTTGGACTCATTCAAAGGATGAGCTTATAATCAAGCACATGTTATCCTCTTCATGCTTGTAAAAAATAAAGAGGTACTTTCCAGAAATGGTGGGGGAAAAGAGAGAAAAATGAGCCTTTGTCATACTTTGTAACCACTCTTGAACACGACACTTTCATTCACCTGGGTTGGGAAATCCTTTACCTAACAGTTGATCAAACCACATTGAAAGTCTTCAGCCGGTTTCTGGGTATTAACTTTGGGTCAATTGTCACCAAACCATCTACTGTGTTGTTATGTGTTCAAGAGGTCAGTGCAAATAAGCCATTCATCTGCAAATTATCAATTATCCATCTTGACCATCTCTGAGTCAGTCCTTGCAACTAAATTTCTTCAAACTTGATCTATGATTTCGTGTTGTAGGCTTGCCTATGCGGATCGCTTTCTATCGACTTCGGCTCTTTATCTAGAAATATGATCTAAAAATCGCCAGTACCTTGGGATCTGCATGCCTCAATGGCAGGTTTCTTGCCTTTGACGATAGGTTGCATCATTGACCTTCGATCGAAGGATTCTGTGACATGTTCAACATCAACACATCTAATCACATATCATGGATTGTACCGAGTACTTTGAGAGCCATTGTCATTATTGGTGGTTTCTCTCACACTTGTTAACAATTTACATCATTGACTGGTAATCAAGTGGTTTCTACCATGTTCGACTTCGACACATTTATTCACATG
>APFE030461508.1:8331-54196 GCA_000404065.3 Pinus taeda | reverse complement strand
CATTCGCATGGATAGAATCGTACTATTTCGGGAAGTAGAAATGAAGACCCTGGATCTAGTTTCCACCATCCAAGCTGCGAGGAATTTTGTATTCATTATACTGTGGACTATTCATAAACAGATGGTTGCGTCCATACTGTTTCTACATGTGTCTATACTTGTGATGTATTACAAAATCATTCCTATATCAGAGCAGTAGTTAGTTTTCTAGTCAGTTTTGATCTGAGTATGGGAATGCCCACCTCAGTGATGATATGGTCTCATATATATATTTTGCATTGAATGTTTTTTACAGGTTCCAACTGGGCTCTCCACAAGATGATCCTCGAAATGATAAAGTGCTTCACTCTTCCTAGATGATAAATGAAATCCTCATCTACTACAGACTTTGCACTTTACGGGGGTAATCTGTTACACAAAAATATCGTCACCATGACTATTTGCAATCAGTATGGGTCTATCATCACTTATACTGTCCTCCTAAGAAAGTCTCAGACCTTAGCTCTTCATGTCAAGCTTTGCAAATGAGAGAAAGATATTAAAAATCAATAAAGCTCTGGTTCCGCACTTTCTCTCACTTTTGCCTGCGGGCCTGCGCCCTTTGTTCATATTACCTGCGTATCTGCATGCTCTGTCTATAAAAGGGTGGGTGCGTACCCCTGTAAAAGTCAAAAAGGCGCAAATTTATTCTAAAAAACTCACTTTGGGTTAATTCTAGGTGATTCTAGAAGGAATTTTGATGTGGATTGTTCACTCCAAGGTGGTTCATGCATCCCAAAAGAGAAGGAGCTAATCCCTTGATAGGAGGAGCTATCCCTTTGAAGGAGGGCTTTATCCCTTTGAAGGAGGACCTAGTAACTTCCCTCCATTGCACTATAAATTAAGGCATTGGGTCAGTTGCTAGGGAGGTTAGAAGCTGAACATTTTGAGGTTAAATGCTGATGGAATTGGGACTTCCTAGTTAAACTTGAGAGGAGAGATCACATACCTTTTGGTTTCATTGGGAAGTGAGTGAAACTTGTCAAAGTAGAGGAGACTTCTTGTCGGACCCTCAGAGGAGCTTGTACAGCATCAAGGCACAGGTTGTAAAGTTCTTCTTCATTTGAATTAATACAATCAGATTCATTTTTCTCAACAAATTGTCTCATGTGGTTTGTTTCATAATCTCCTTGATCATTATGATGGATATGCTTTATGATATTGGCTTTTCAGGTGCTATTTAATTTGTTTGCTTGTTTGTGTTTGGAAACTTGCTACAAGGGAGCTCATTTGGAGCAAAGGAGAGAGGCTTCCACAAACTTGCATTTGACCCAAGGTAGGCCTAAAATACTTGTTTGCCTTTGTTTTTAATTGCATATTTAGAGAAAGATAGTTTTTGATTGGCTTGCTTGTCACTAGATATATTTAGATACTAGGGAGGTCGATCTTGTCCGCAACCTTGACTCATTCCGTGTGACACTCTCCTTATCTGTTCTTCTGGTGCCTCATGGGTTTCTTCTTCATCATGAATCTAATTTGATGTTGACGGATAGTCTTCGCCATCTTCGAAATCTTCAGATTTTACCTGTCTAGGAGTGTTTCCTTCTTCATCAACCACTACATCAATGATTTCAACAATTTTACCAAGTCTTTTATTGTAACATTTGTAAGCTTTGTTGTGGGGAGAGTAGCCAAGTAAAATGCCTTCATTTTCTCTAGGTTCAAACTTGCCAAGATTTTCATCAGTCCTTTTAATGTAGCATTTGCTTCCAAAAACTTTAAAGTATTTCATCGTGGGAGTCTTACCGTACCAAAGTTCATGAGGATTTTGAGTGCTGTTTACCCAGATGTTTGTCTTGTTGAGAATAGTAACAACGGAGGATGCAGCTTCACCCCAGAAGGTTGCAGGAGTTCCAGACTCATCAAGAATAGCACGAGCCATTTGTTGAACCATTCTGTGCATCCTTTCCACTACTCCATTTTGCTGAGGAGTCCTTGCAGCAGAAATTCCCTTCTTATTCCATGTTCTTCACAAAAATCAAAAAATTCATCTGAGGTAAATTCCCTTCGATTGGATTTGAGGCATTTGACTCTGCGATTTGATTTGTTTTCAACCAAAACTTTGAATGACTTGAACTTTTCGAAAGATTCATCTTTATACTTCATGAGTCCTATCCAACACATCTTTGAAAAGTCGTCAATGAACAATATGAAATACTCTTCTCCTTGAGGTGACCTCTTCCTAGTTGGACCACATATATCAGTGTGAACAAGTTCAAGTGGCCTACTAGCTGATCCTTCCTTCTCAAGGAAATTAGTTCTGGTTTGCCTACCAAATTGGCGTGATTTGCATATTGTATTATCTGGAATTCTGATGTCAGGAAGATCAGGAACTAACTGATATTTGCATGCTTTCCTAATATGAGAGAAGCTAAGATGCCCCAGTCTTTTGTGCCATAGCCAATGTTCATCATCCTTGGTTGAATAACATTGTTGTTGTTCTCCCTTGAGTACGTATAAGTTATTTGGAGTTCTTATGCCTCTGATCACTGTTTTTCCTATATCAAGCTCACGAACAATACATCCATTTGATCGAAATATTACCTCAGTTCCTTGATCACACATCTGACTGACACTCAATAGATTATGTTTTAAGCCATCAACATACATAAAATTTCTAGCCTTGACCTTTTCTTTCAAACGAACAGAGCCTTTACCTTTTATGAATGCAGGGGTGTCATTTCCAAATGAAACCTTCTTTTCCTTTTCTAAGGCACTATATGACTGAAGTTTTTCTTTATTACATGTCATATGCTTCGAGCATCCACTGTTGATGTACCATTGATTTTCTTGTCCTTCCACATATAAGGCTATCCCACATCTTTCCGGTTGCATTTCTTTCTTTTTCCATGTTTTGGAACTCAATGAAGCTGGCTCCTTCTAAGTTGTTTGTCGAAACCTGCTTCTGCATTCAGAGTCTTCATGACCGAATTTGTTACAGATAGAACATTCTATTTCATTTTCAAGAGCAGAGAAGTTATTGTAGGTTCTTTTCATGATTCCTGTCATACTCCTTTGTTTTTGAGCTTCCCTAGTCATGATGGTCTTATAGGCAACACATTGAGTAGCTTTATGACAAAAGTTATGACAAGAAAAACATTGGCCATTGAAGAAATTCCTGTGATTATCAAATCTACCAACCATATGATTGTAGTTTCTATTCATTCTTGAGCCAAACTGAGAATTTACCTATGGTCGGTTGAGGCTTTTGTTCATCCTTGACGTGGATTGCTTCTGATTTACTTGATAATCTTTGATTATTCTTGAAGCAAATTGTCCCTGATTTCCCTGGTGATCTGCATTATACTTTTGTTGTCGATTGCCAACTTTTTCACTTCTCCTTGGTGCATCAAGATAACTTTTATAGGTGGATGGCTTTTGCATTTTCTTCTGAGCTTGAGATTCTTCTTTGGAATATCCGAGACCAGTCTTGAGTAGAGGAGAATGCTCCACTTTGATAATCTCATCTAGAATTTTAGACCCTTTAGCAAATATGAAATTAAGGGCTTTTGTTTTCTCAATTTCTTTTCTAAGTCCCACAATTTCACATTCTAATCCTTCATTGTGTTTATCTTTTTCAGCAAGTTGGAATGTTAGAGTATCTATAATCATATTCTTTTCCTCTAAACAAACTTTAAGTTTATAAATTTCTTCATAAAAACCTTCTTCATTTATAGCATCCAAGAAATCATCATCTTCAAAAGCCATCGGAAGTCTATCATTATTACCTTGTTCATCTTCATTAGTGTTTGACAATCCATCACTGTCTTCATGCGTGTAATAACTCTTCTTATTCTATTTTCTATTCCATCTAACAGGTTCCTTACTTTTGTCTAGTTTATCTTTATGAGGACATTTTGCAGCATAATGACCGACTCTTCCACAAGCAAAGCATTTGAAAGGTAGCTTACCTTTGAATCTACCAGTTCCCTATTGAAGGTTCTTGAAAAAATTTGATTCTTCCTCTTCTTCTGACATATGTCCTGACTCATAGTAATCTCCTTTTTCTGAAGCCTTGAATGTAGCTTCTCTCCTGTTTGATGGTCCTCCTTTTCTCATTTTGTAAGTAGTTAGAATTTCGTGCAGCTGTGACATGGTAAGGTTCTGTAGATTCTGCTTTTCTTCTATGGCAGAAACTTTTGAATCGAACTTGAGAGACAAATATCGTAGAACCTTTTCAACCACAACAACTTCTTTTATTTCTTCACCCAAGTTTTTCATACAATTTACAATCTCATCTATACGTAGGAAATATCTAGCCACACTTTCATCATTATGCATTTTGAGACTTTCATATTGAATTCTAAGAGTTTGTATTTTTGCTCGTTTTACTTGTTCATCTCCTTCATAGCTCAGAACGATCTTGTCCCATATTTCTTTTGCACTTTTGAGCTCCATGACCTTGACGAATTTTGATTGGGATAGGCTTCCCAATAGAGTATTGAGAGCTTTTGCTTTGTTTCATACTGCTTCTTACCAGCGGCATCTATAGGAGTGGCTGATGGAAATGTGTATCTTGTTTCCACAATATCCCAAACTTTTGTACCAAGAGATTGAAGATAGGCAGTGATTCTTACCTTCCAATAGACGAAGTTGCTTCCATCAAAAATTGGTGGCCTGATAGATGCTTCCTTTTCGTAGTAGCTCATGATGATAGATATTCCTTCAAGCAATCAAGCTTTTCTTGAAGGACCCGCTCTGATACCAATTGTTGAAAATAATACTGAGAGGGGGGGGGGTGAATCAGTATTATCAAATTCTTTTCAATTTATACAACTATTTGTAGATCTAACTAATGGAACTTGCGCATACCTTTTAGACTTATAATTTAATTTATTCTTCTCATGTTGGTCATTAATATGTGTGTCAGAACCATATAATAATAAATAGGAACAGGAAAAATAGAGCTGACAGTCACACCAAAGAACACAAGATATAAGGTGGAAACCCAATGTGGGTGAAAACCACCTGCTGCAATATGTCTCTATCTTCTTTCAATTTGAAACTTCTTTTTACAATGATTCTGTAATGGTGCAGTCTTATACCAGCGCACAGGCTTCAACCTGCAGAAGGCTACGACCTTCTCTTTTCTTCCAGGGACCACGTTTCATAAATTTGCAAACTGGATCCATGAATATCAATCAAATATCAAATAGATCTGCAATCAACCAACATCCTTGTACAAATACTGAATCAATAATTTCTCAACACACAGCAACCACACACCAATTCAGAACCTTGAACACTGTAGTAATAGACAAAAGCAGCTAAAACATATTTCAAGAAAAGTTCGCAACTTCACCAATAGAAACCTGCGGATATCCGCACCTCTGCTGTGTCGAACCTATAGACCTCCACACCTGACCTGTGTCAAGCTTGCGGACCTTCGCACCTGCACTTTGTCTAGCTTGTAGACCTCCGCACCTAAGCTGTGTCTAGCCTGCGGACCTCCGCACCTGTGCTGTGTCTAGCCTGCGGACCTCCCTGTATAGATAATTTATCGAACTTCAATTATACCCCAGACTATCAAATTTACATATTTGATCATGTGCCAAAGAGATCTCGACCCATCAATAGATCCGTCTTGTAATGCTTAGGTTTCTCCTTGATTCAGGTCCAGCTATCACTCACCAACCGATCACTAGAATTTTAGATCTTGCTCTTCTTAAGATATTCAACCCATCTATATTCAGCTAAATGATCTCCTTTCCTTTTTATAGTTTAGGCCTTTCTCAAACCATGGTCCAAAACCATAGAAATCCAATACTAGGGACCCAAAACCTGGGTTCAATACTTTAGATGCAAAAACCACGGACCAAAACCATAGGATCAAAAATGTCGGACTAAATACCATGGACCAACCCACGTGCACACGTTTCTCTCTGCATGAAAGTGCATGTACTTTACATCTGCACTTTCTGTTCGGTACACCTGCGAACATGTCTGCACCTTTTGATCAGTGCACCTGCGGAACCCGCCGATGACCGCAGCTTTGTGAATCGGGAACCTACGGATCTCTCATTTTCTACTATTTTGAGAGCCTGAACTTGTGATCTGCTACTTGAGTGAGTTGCCATCAAGGACAACACTTATTTCATCGAGCCAAACCTGTGCCAACCCTGTGTCATAATGCCAACAGTAATTATATTTTTCAATTGCAATTAAAGAAATCATTATAAGTGTTAAAATCAATGATTTAACTGGTGGGTCAATGCATTCTTAGAAAAAATTTATTGCATACAAATTAAATAAAGGTATTACGTTGTATGTATAAATTAAACATATCATTAGTTTGTTCATAATAACAGAGCCATTGTATTTTTATTTTGTGATTACTATTAACTCGTTGAAAAATTCCCTTTGCATACAAATGGAAATAATTCATAATAAATGTTAATATCATTTTTAAATTGGTAGGTGTTTATGTCCTTAAGCAATGCAGTGTAGATGTTTTAATATCATACATGTGGTTGCAATGCAGATGCAAATGGGCATTACTACAAGTCAAAAGATGTTAATATTTGAAATGGAAGGAGTATTCTTCCAATCATACACCAAAGGTGAACAATATTTTCATATTCAAAGAGGACCAGATGGATAGTTTGGTGATAGGCCTATTTTTTTAATGCCTTTTCAGTCAAAAGTATTAAAATGTTGCTTAAAAAAATTATGATGTCACAATATGGACATTAAATGTCACTGACAAGTACATCCGAAAAGTACTTGAAAAATCAAATATTGATATAGAGGATTTTAAATTGCATGGGACGGGTTTCATTATCATTTGTAAACAAAATTGGAAGCAAGGAGAACAGGACAATTTTATGAGAAAAAGTTGATTGATTTGTGGTCCCAATATGGAGATAATTTATGAAGAATCAAATGTATTACTAATAGATACAACAAAACATACTTTTCAATTCATTGGATATCGATGAAACCACATCTTGATAAAAAGCCTATACAGGAAAAAAGCAAGATACTTGACTTATCCAAGTTTTATTCCCCTTTCTTAAGATGCTTCATTGCATCAAACAAAAACATGAGTACATTCGAATGTTCAATAGAACATGTACTTCATTGTAGTGAATGGAGATAGTTTCCTTTATAAATTTGTTGAAAAGTACATTCCAATTTTTCAATACATTTTGGACATAGTTTTTGTTGTATCAATTTGTATGATTTTATATTTTTTGAAATATAAGGGAATTGGCAATTATATTAATATGTATATTTCTTATTATTTATAATTTTTTTTGCAAGGACTTTGTTGTATTGATTTTTTTTTATTATCTAAAGATCTAAATGTGTGTGTGTGTGCATGTGTTCTTAAATGAATTGTTTGCCTTTTAAGTTATCTTTTGTTGTATCAATTTGTATGATTTTATATTTTTTGAAATATATGGGAATTGGCAATTATATTAATATGTATATTTCTTGTTATTTATAAATTTTTTTGCAATGACTTGTATCAATTTATTTATTTATTTATTATTTATTTATTTTTTTTTAAATCTAAAGTGTGTGTGTGTGTTTTGAAATGAATTTTTTACCTTTTAAATTATCTTACATGGACCATTGAGACATGTTATTTTTAATGATTTCTATCTACTTATATACATCAATAAACATATATAAATGTGAAATATAAGTTTTGAAATAGAACTCCTTGCAAACAAAGGTGTAATTCTTACTAAAGAAATTATAACAATTTACTTGATAAATTCTATGTGCACTATTCACTATTCACTATTAAGGCTAATGGGAAATGTGTCATAGGTGAATGATTTCAATTTTTTGAAGCATAAGATATGTGATTCCTCAATTATAATTTTCATAAACCTATATGCTTAAATCAATTAATGATTGTAGCTGCAATCATATCATATTGAAAATCAACAAGGCACAAAGTCGGTTATTCTTTTTTTACATATAAAATGCACTAATATGACTGCATAAATATGATTTGTAATTTTTGGGATAAAAATATAATGTAAATAGTTTTGCATTTCTTAAAAAAAACATATAATTAAGATAATTATTGTTAATTGGACTATCAAGGTTTGGTTAGACACTATCATGGATGAATTATGTCTTTGAACTGTAAGGCATCTAATTTCATTACTTAAAGTTAATTTGTTGTAAATTTGTATTTTAAATAAATTGAAATCATATCATTTGAGCTATAATTATATTGACTTGTACTTAGTTATGTCCAATAATATGAGTGTATAAATGTGATACATAATAGCCATATTCAATGACGCATTTCTTCCAAAAATAAGTCGTATAATTTCTTGATAATAAGTATTAAGTGGACACTTTAGGCTAATGGGTGATGACACATAGGTGAATACTAGTTAAATTGTAGGGCATTTGATTTTTAATCCATAATTCTATCACTTAATTTATTAAGAGTATTAATTTCATATTGCATTGTTTTGAAACAAAACTCTATGTCAAACAAAATTATCTTCTTAATAAAACATGGAATAATTAATTAACAATGTGTTAAGTGGACCATCTAGACTCATTAAAGAGATGGGTAAAAAATGGTTGTATTTAAACTTCTTGCACCATAAAACACTGATTTTCCCATCCATATTAACATTTTGTCATTTTCATTTCTTAAATAGTTTATTTTTGGTTTAAATAATTTCATAGAATCCAATAGGGCTTGAAGAATTCTATTTGGTTATATGGATTGATAAAAGTTTATAAATGTGATGCATTTTTGAAATGTAGCTCTTTATATATATATATATATATATATGATAAAGCAAATTATAAGTAATTGATAATGAGTTCTAAGTGGTCTATATAAAACCATTTATCGACTTTTATTTTCCTATCATGAGGTTTAATATAAATGTATAAATGTGACATTTTTTTTGAAGTAAAACTCCATTTAAAATTAAATGATTTTCCTAACAACACATGGAAAAATTAATTGGTAATGAATGTTAAGTAGATTGTTCAAGTTCATTTAGGATATGGGTCATAAATACATGTAATTAAACTTTCTACAACATACGACATTTGATTTTCCCACCCCTATTAACATTTGGTAAATTTCAATTCTTAAATAAATTATTTGTAATCGAAATAATCTCATAGAAGCCAATAAGACAAGTATGTATTAAATTCTATTTTGTATGTATGTATACATGCAATTTATTTTTGAAATAAAGTTCTTCATGTAAGTAAAAATATATTTTTCAGAAAATTAATAATTTAAAACCAATTGTTGATGAGTTCTAATTGGTTTATTCTATTTTGAATTGACAACTTTTTCTAACTATGCATTCTTAAATCAATTATTTCTATATGTAATCATGTCATATAAGTTAGTAAGTCAAGAAACCATTAATTGATTTTTATTTAACTCTCATGTGGTTTAATATGAATGTATAAATGTGACATTGTTATTTCTAGAATAAAAATCCATGTAAAAATGCATTTTCTAATAAAACATGGATTAATGAATTCACAATGAGCATTAAGTAGATTATTTAAGCTCATTCAACAGATGAGCCATAAATGAATGTCTTTAAACGTTTTCACCATATGACATGATTTTCCCATCAAGATTAACATTTTGTAAATTTCAATTCTTAAATAAACTATTTGTACTTAAAATAATCTCATATAATCCAACAAGACTTAGAAGGTATTTATTGAATTCCATTTAGTTATATGTATTGATATAAGTTTATAAATCTAATTTATTTTTGAAATAAAGCTCATAACGTAAGTAAACATATATATTTTAGAAAACTAATTAGAATTAATTGATAATGAGTTTTAAGTGGTATATTCAGAGCATATGAAAATTCAAGTGTCATAGATGAATACCTTTTAATACATATTTAATCTTCAAAATCAATATCTTAACAATAATTTATTTGTATTTACATTAAGTATTTAATAATTAAAGAACACGAGGACTTACATAAATTTCAGCTAAAATCCATGAGTTATGTTTCACATTGATTTTTTCCCATTAAAAAATATTTTCATTTTCTCCTCTTAGTGAAAGTAATGGTCAATTGTGGTTTTCCATACAATTGAGACTAGTATTTACATACATCGAGACTATTATTGGTTTTGACAATGTTTACAAGGAGATATCAATATCCACACTATCATCAACTGTACTAATATTTGAAAACCCTTTCCTCCATTACTTACAAGGAGACCACTAATTCTTGTTTACTTCAATTTGTGACACTGTCCATCACAATGGAACGACTTGAATACCCATTTAAGAACTCTCATTTGATGTACTTGGCTTTGAGTGGAGATAGATCAATGGTGCCTAACCTTCTTGAAATACCTAGATCAACAATGCCTAACTTTTATAATGGATTCCTGGATGCTACGAAGATGAATGATCACCCCCTCATTAGTGCTTCATAAAGGCACGAAGGGACTATAGGAAACTTGAGCACAAAAACATTTTACTAGGTTTTTAGTAGAAAATTTTCAATGCAATGCAAGGGACACACATCCTTTCAATTTACACTAAGATCCTCACATCACAATCATTCAATCAATAAATCCATTGTAGGCTGTGGGAAAGGGGGTTAGAGTCACCAGACACAAAATTCAAACATCAAGGAATCTAGTCCATTATCCATAACTATAATATCTTCATTGTATGTTAGACATACTAATATGATTTAACTTAAATCGATTGCTTCTAAGAGTTTGATTTCACACTCCTATCGTGTATTGATACTATTGTACATAACAACTCCGTGTTTCACTTATTCATGATCTCTACTTGGTTTGAAATTACTAAAATTATTTTTATGTTGAATTAAGTTAATATGGCGATTTACAAAAGAATGAATGTTGATGAAGGCCTTGTAATATAAAACTTCGAAATTTAATGAAATATGTGTTTAAGTTTAAAATGCAATAAATTGTGGGATTCAAAGAGATCATGATGAAGCCTTGTGAGACACCCTTGTGTCTAGATCAAAGATTGAAGTGTACAATATGTGAAACTTACATGAATCTAACTGATGGGTAGCACCATGAATGGTTTCTGGCTTCGCTCCTACCTCATCTAAGGGTTACACTATCACAACAAAAGAATGGGAACCAGGTGGAAATGCTGGAAATTACAATGAGAATGCATGAGACACCAATGAAAGATGCTAATCTGGGGGTTCAGCAGATTCATGCACAGTTGCAAAACCTTTTATTAGAAATGTAGAGTGTGAAGAAAGATAGAATAGCTCAGCTCGAGGTGTGCAAAGAAGTTTGGTGCCTGAAGTGCAAAACCCAGGGGCATGACAAAGATCACTGTCTAGTTTTTTGTAAATTATGTTATAGCAAGGGGACCAATGCCTCTGAGGCTAGAAGCTCCAGCAGGGCCAAGTACAGGGCCTACTCTATGGTGTATTATCTGTCAAGTAGCTGGAAAACATGAGACAGACAATTGCAATTTGCTGTAGAAATTCGTACAGACACTGCAACAACTCTTCTACAACTTTTATCAATCGGTGGGCCATGATGAGAACAATTTCCATAGTTACGAATTAATGATGGATAAAACACCTCCATATAGGGTTAGGCAGAAACTCGGCCTCCGGACCAAAGTGCTGGGGGAGCATGAGGTGAGTATCAAGGGCGCAGATGAGGCCGAGGTGAAGGAGGACCTGGTAGAGGTTAGGGGCAGGTCATTTGTTACAACTGTGGGGGACCGGGACACTACATGTGAGACTACCCAAATCTGACAAGTCTGTGATGCTGCTATTGTATTTAGTTTGACCATGTGATGGAGGATTGCCTTATATTATTAGCTAAGATACACGAAAAGGGGGCATAGCCTCAGCAGCCGATTCAGAACATCCAGATGATGAGGGATGAACCTTGCAAGGAAGATCCTAAGGTAAATATTATGATGTGGAGTGGAGCAACGACTGGTGAAGATAAGGGGAAGCACCTTGAAGAAGGTGAATGGGTCTGCAAAGTGCCTGAAAAAAGAGACTGGGTTTCATCTATAATGCGCAAGAGAAATGTTTATGGAAGAGAATAAAAGCTTTGTTGAGGTATCTATGTTAGGATGTCAAGAGAAGCCGATTAAATAAATGGACCCATCCATGATTCCTACCTTCTTAGAGACCTGTATGAAGCTGGTGCACAATAGCAAGGCTATGAAGGGACTGAAAGAAATGATCAATAGGTGTGTTGTGAAGGAAAACGCTACTAACGGACTACGCATAGTCAGGAATATTGGCAGACATAAGGTAAGAATATGGCGTGAGATGAGGCTCACTGCACAGATAGGAGAATATGAGATGGATCAAGTTATTATATATCTGGGGCCATATGTGAATGTTTTGCCTAAACAGACATGGGAAAGGATGGGGAGACCTACACTACAGTGGTCTTCGATTTAGTTAATAATGGTGAATCAATAGAAAATCATCCCCATGGGAATATTGCAGGGAGTAATGGTTGATATTGAGGGTGCGAATGCATTAGTTGATTTTGAAATAATAGAGATTGTGGATGACAGAAATCCCTACCTCGCACTCCTTGGGATCGATTGGGCCACTAACATGAATGGGGTAATCAATTTGAAAAAGTGGAAGATGATACTTGAGAAGAAATCGTTTCGCATAGTGGTGCCCTTGGACCCTATAGAAGGAATGTGCTATACTAAATCAGTCTGCGGATATGAAAGTGATGACAGTTTAGACCAGATTTACAAGATAACGGTGCGAGATCAGGATCAGGTGAATCCAATAGAAGATGGTCATATTGCATGGGAATGTTAAAGTTCTTGAACATCAAATTTAGACAAAGAGTTGGAGCACTCGCATAATAGATTGCATAAAGTATCTACACTGTGTTGTAATATGATAACCAAGTCATTCTGTTATGTATCGTCAGAGGTGAGAAATCTTCCTTACTATGATTGTTTAACTGATGTTGATAACTTTTTGGATGCATTTGAGAGAGAATTTCCAAAGAAGCATCATTTCTAGGCCTTGGATTGGACACTGCACACTATGCTTACGAGATGGTGGGGCATTCACAAGGATAGTTTGGATAATTGGTGCGTGTACATAAAGATGATGAGAGTGCGGTTTGGTCACCCTCAAGTGTGGCCAAAATTTTATATATGATTGGAGGAATGACCTGCACGACCATTTGGAAAAATGGACTAATGTGTATGGATCAGAGCCTTAGCCAGAGTGGGTACATCTATTTTGTCATACCTTGGATGTTATACCGATGAATTCATACTTGGAGATAGAGCTCTGCCATGGCACTGAAGAATGGGATGTTTTATGCCAAGGAATTTTTATGATGTCTAGCTTTGAGGATGGGTTTGAATGTATTGATGAAGCTTTACAGAAGGTCAAGGCAGTGATCTTCAGGATACCGAAAGATCCTCTATATTTGATTCAACTTGATTAGACTACCCAGCTAAGCCACGTACTGGAGTGCTACAATGTGACAATGGAATAAGAAGGCGAAGACCCGAGGAAGATTAATATTCCATAGAATGATGGTCACCGTGAAGTTGAAGGACTGCAACTAGAGAATCCAAACATCACTGTGCCACTCAAAACTAGACAAGTGAACATTGGCATAGAAGGAGAGTCTAAGTTTGAAAATATTGGGGACTACTAGGATGACGCAATAGTAGATAAGGTTGCCGAATTGCTCCGCAAATATCAGGACCTATTCCCTATGAAGTTTTCATATCTCAAAGGGATAATAAGGGACTTGGGCATCATGAAGATCACTCTAAAACTGGATGCAAATCCAATTAAGAAAAGACCTTACCACCTGAACCCAAAGTATAAAGAGAGGGTCCGCTTGGAGTTGGATAAAATGCTTGCAAAAGGCATCATTGCACCAGTATAAGAGTCTGATTGGGTAAGCCTAATGGTAGTTTAGGACAAGAAAGATAAGGATGAGATACATATATGTGTAGATCTCAGGAAGTTGAATGACACTTGTGTGCATGATTATTTCCCAACTTCATTCATTGATGAGGTGTTGGATAATGTTGGCAGCTAGGAAGCATATTCATATACTGATGGGTTCGCAGGGTACCATCAGATCAAGATCGCATCGGAGGATCGAAGTAAGATGACCTTCACAATAGAATGGGGATGCCTCCAATATACGATGATGCCTTTTGGGTTGAAGAACATATTCTCAAGTGTAGTCATCGCAACATTCAAATATTTCATTCACAAATTTATGGAGGTATAGTTTGATGATTGGAAAATGCTTGGACTAGTAAAGTGCCATGTAACAAGTTTGCACTTGATGTTGGATTTATGCCGGAGGTACCAGATCACACTCAATCTGAAAAAAATGTTTGTTCTGTGTCCCTTTTGGAATCTTGCTGGGTCACGTGGTATGCAGACAAGGCTTGATGGTAGACCCTGTGAATATCGCGGTTATAATAAATTTGGATGCACTGAGAAGTGTGAAATAATTGCGTGCAACATTGGGGCATACAGGGTACTATAGGGAGTTCATCAGAAGCTATGTCTAGATTACCACATCGATGGAGAAACTGTTAAAAAAGGATGCTACATTCTTCTGGAATGAAGAATGTCAAAGGATCTTGGATGTACTAAAAGAAAAAATGGTCACCATGCCACCTAGTCTTCCTAGATTGGAAGAAGGAATTTCATGTGCATGTGGATGCATCATGTATTGTGCTAGGAGTAGTAATGACACAAGCCAGTGAGGGAGAATTGGCTCATCCCATAGCATTCACAAGTAGGAAGCTATATAAAGCTGGGAATAATTATTCAATGACATAGTTCAAAGGTCTAGCTATAGTATACATGCTCCAGAAGTTTAGGCACTACTTGCTAAGTAGACACTTTAAGATGTATACAGACCATTCTGCATTATAGTACTTGGTGAACAAGCCTGTGTTGGAGGGGAAATATGCAGATGGTTGTTTCTATTTCATGAATATTATTTTGAAGTTATTGTGAAACTAGGATGATTGAATGTTGTGTCAGATCATCTATCGTGCATTGAAATAGGAGAGGATCCTACTAATTTGGAGGAAGGACTACCTAACGCATAGCTCTTTGTGATGCGTGTCGTGGAAAGTCACTTTGAAGATATTATACACCTCTTGATGATGGGAATGGATCTAGGAGGATATACTAGCCAGCAAAATAAGGAATCAATGGTGTGCATAATAGACGTTTTTGTCATTACAGGACAGTTGTATAAAATGGTATCAGATGAAACACTGCAATGTTATGTGATAAAATTTGAACAAAACAACATCCTCACTAACGCTCATGGAGGATCTGTGGGAGGAAATTATGTGGGAAAAACAATAATGCAGAATATTCTACGTGTTGGGTTGTGGTGGCCAACACTAAATAAGGATTCAAAAGCGTATTGTAGGGCATGTGATGCATGCCAAAGGACTGGCAGACCATCACAGATGGATGAGCTTCCTCTACATCTGTAGATGTAATTACAGCCATTCGAGAAGTGGGTGATTGACTTTGTGGGACCAATTCAACCTCCATGAAAGAAGATGAGTGCATGGTACATCATCACTGCAACTGAATATTTAACCAGATGGGTGGAGGTGTAGCTTGTGAAATATTGTACAAGCACAACAGCAGCAAAATTCATCTTTGAGTATGTGCTAACAATGTTTGGTTGTCCAAAAAATTTGATGAGCAGTCACAGTACGCATTTTCTTAATGAAACCATCAATGCGTTGACGGAGGAATTTCAGGTTTACCATCAAAAGAGTATGCCATATCACACGCAGGCTAATGGGATGGTAGAAGCATTTAATAAGATATTGGAGAATGCACTGAAAAAGGTTTGAAATGCACAAAGAAATGACTGGGGTGTTCGCATACCCTTGGTGTTATGGGCTTACAGAACAACTTGTAAGAAGTTGACTGGACAAACGCCTTTTAGGCTGGTTTATACCGTTAAGCTATGATGCCAATGGAATACATTGTACCTAGTCTGTGTAGAGTGACATTCACGGGAATGGCAGATCATGGAACCGTGGAAGAAAGGCTCACACATCTGACAGAACTAAAAGAAGATAGGTTTTTGGCTAGATTCCATCAGTAAGTTCAAAAGGAGCATGAAAAGGCATGGCATGATCAGCATATCAAACTATGCACCTTCAAGGTAAATGATTTAGTGTTATTATATGACAAAAAGTTTGATAAATTTCCAGGAAAATTTTGGATGCATTGGCTGGGGCCATATGTCATCAAGGAGATTACAGATGGTGGAGCAGTTCAGTTGGTGAAGTTGAATGGAGAGCCATTTCCAGGGAAGGTGAACGGTAGTTGATTGAATCCATACACTAGGAATCTGGCCAAATGATTATATGGTGGAAGCACACCCTTAGTGCTCCAGGAAGTTGAAAGGAGGCACAGGACTATAAAAGGCACTGCCTGGGCTGTAGAGTTGTGCAATTGGGGAACTGTGCAGAATGGAGGATTTTCATAATGTCAGCAGAAGCGCAAGGGGAGTTGTGCTATTGAAGGAGAAATTATGTAGGGTAGCTGGAAAGTGACCATTATCATTACTGCTCATTATTTGACACTAGGAAAACAACTAAATGGAGTGGAGAGGCAACATTGGTGTTAGAACTTAAGAGCGAGATGTTGGAAAATTTGGTGCCAATCTAGCATTTATGAACAAATTTTGTGGGGAACAATCCAATTCAAACTCAAAATTTCCTATAAATTGCAGATGGCTGCCAACGAAAGACACTTGGAATTTTGAGAGTTGAGGTGTTGAGCTATCAAGAGTGCATGAACCTCGACTATTTTGAGGCTTTAGTAGCAAGTTTAGTGTTTGTGAAATTGTCAAAGGAAACTCAAGAGCTCTTAACTAGCATCATGTCAGCGTCCATGGAGACCGCCACTATTGGAGAAGCGATGGCAGCTAAGGGAGCTACGTCAGAGGTAGCGAGTCTAGAGGTACTTATAGAAGTACCCAAATCACCGAGGTCATCGAGTCTGAGGCGTATGCCAACTAGAGAGGCTCCAAAGCTGATGAAGGATAAGTAGAAGGCGGCACGGTCGGTGCACGCATCGCTTAGAAGACATCCATAGAAAGAAAATCCCACTGCACAACAGAAGGGAAAGGTAGTAGGCCTAGAACCTAAAGAGGACATAGATGACATCAATATGGGCATGGAAGACATTGGTATGGGGGTAGAAGACATTGACATTGAGGGGGCAGACCCTATCTCCAAGCTACTATTATATGTCCCTCCACGCTGAGGCAAGGAGAAGGTCCCAAATGACCTTGATGAAAGAAAAATAACACTTTTCACATTGTTGCTACTAGACAAAATCACATTTGAAGGTCCGCAGCTAGTGCACATCCCCCATTTAAATTTGGAGGATTGGGATTTGGCAGATATAGAGTGCTTTCCCCACTTGGTGATTGATACATTCATGCACCGCATCTTCTAAAAGGAATATGGTGTGACTGCGCTAGAGCCGAGACAATGGATAGGGGTGGACAACGCAAGACTATTGAACCGACTATGGGTGCCACATTACAACCACGCACCCATAACTTTGATAGTCATCAAACAACTGTTATTCTTGGTGCACGATGGGTGCATGTGGTTAGGAGAACCAATGTTGATCACTGACATGATAATCCCCAAGATCACTTTGCTCGCACATTCAAGCTTGAATCCGGCCATAGTATTTGGCAGAAAGACAGGTGAGCACAACCTCGTCAAATGAATGGAGGACAAGTTTAAGCCTACCAAGAAGCTGTACAGCTAGTCCATCTCCAGCATAACTGACCCTGTGGTTAAGGTAGCCACCCGAATCTTGGAGGTAAAAATAATGAGGAAGTGTCGCACAGATGAAGTGCTAGCACCAGTTGTGTCTTTAGCAGCCTAGTGTGCGAAGGGCGTACAATTTAACTAGGCACGCTACCTCTATAGCAAGTTCCTCTCTAACTACAGAGAAGTGCAAGACCAAAGCAATACCTTCCATTATGCATGGTTGATGTTGTCAATTGTACTAGTTATGTGGGATTTATTGGAGGATAGTTAGTATCCTCCAATTGAAGTAGAACTACCAAAAGTAGCAAAGTTCGCTTCACACTGGGCCATGAAGGACCCCCAAAGGATCAAGAACAGTAAGATATTTTACATCCTCATGGAATCAAGCATCCGCACTACAATCAACCGCAAGCTGTGGCTCTTACCAACTATCTTTGAGCAGTTGTCTGAATATGTGGAGTTAAGGGAAAACTTCCACTACGTTTTCATCAAGGTGCAAAAGGACCCCGAATAAAAAAGGTATGATCTTCCATACCTGGCCACGGATGATGAAATCGTTGTGTTCCAAGAGTGTTGGCCAGTAGTGTGGTGCATGGCCTCAGACTTATTAGCTGGGTCTAGTAAGTCTGCCGCCAAGCAAAGGAAGGAAGAGGTTAGGTTAAATATGGGTAAGTTGGCCAAAAGAAGCAAGAAGGAAGCTGAGGACAATGCCAAAGCATAGTGCACTACCAAAAAGCACGTAGAAGGGGAGGAAGAAGAGGAAGAGAGCAACTCTAATAGGAGTTAGAAGTCACCTTCTCTGGAGAAAGAGGAGGAGGAGCAACACCCATAATAGGGAGGTGTAGACCTAAAGACTACTCCATTCTAGGTTAAGCACATAATGGAGCAGGAGAAAGTAGGGTTGCGGAAGAATTCTAAGGCCAACAAATCATCCCTTGAACCAATCACCTTTACAGAGGGTGATTTGAATGACATGGGCAATGCTGTAAGGGATACAACCGTGAAACTACTATAGCAGTTCAAGCAATAGCAAAAATAGGCCTTGGTCACCATTCAAATGGGTCTACATGAGCTACAGATCGAAGCCACTTAGGTGCAGACCAATGTAGGGTGGGGAAGCATGACATCGAGTAGTTTGGTGCCTGGAACCTCAAATGTAGTAGAGATGGTCCGCTCAATGGAGCCTTGGTCCATCACACTTCTAGATGGAGTATTCATCACTAAAATAGAAGCTGATAGGGCCACTGTCAGTGCTCTCAAGAAAGTCGGGTTAAACTTGACCACACTTCCAAGTGAAGCCATTCACACCCTATAAGACAATGTGATCGCGGAACTTTGGGCTCAGGAAGAGCATGTATTGAATGTTATCAATGTGCAAAAGGTGAAAAATTCCCAAATGTTTGTAGAAAAGACATCCGTGATTGATCTTTTTAAGAAGATCATAGAGAATAATGAGTGCACAACAGCTCTGGTGGCTGAGGCATGCCAGATTGTTCCTAAGTTGAACATCCCAGAAGATGTGCCAGTCAATGTAAGAATCTGGAAGCTCGTTGTAGGTGTCCACAATGCACAAACAAAGTTGGTGAAGGTTCAGTTTAAACTGAACCTTAAGATCAGAGAACTTGAGTTGTGGGCCCAACCTTCGACTCCACCAAAAGTCAAATAGCAGTGTCAGACCATTGTCAAAGATGTCATTGTAGTTGTCGATAACATAGTGAAGGATTGCATTGCGCCCTTCGAATAGGTGCTCTAAGTAGTTACCAGTATGTAGGAAGATCCAAACTTGTAGAGGCTAGAAACTAAGGCATAAGAACTACAACAGAGGTATGACAAGGTCAAAGCGACGATGCGCACCATCACCATCATGCATAGGTTGGAAAAGTTGTAGGAAGCAAAGGCAGTCAAGGAGCAGGTGGACACAACACAACGCAGGGAGGTAGTATCAAAGGCTAGGTTGGGGCCTTGGCTAGATGAAGCATATGTGCTCATGGCCACCATTCGGGGAAAACTGGCTAGTCTCAAAGCCAAATAAGAGAAGTGCATTGATAAGCCCTAAAGGGCTTATCGGTTTGCGTGAAGGAAGGGTTAGGGTATAAAATGACATCACAAATATCTTAGGGTATGAAAACTTGGTTCTTACATCCCCCCCCATACTGCTTCAGGTAAGACTTCAGTCCACAATCTGTGGATTGATGCCAAAAGGGCTAGTAGTGTAGGGATTTGCTTGGCTAATTAACGTTGAAACTAGGTCAGGGTCCATCAAGCCAATAGGTGTTGATCATGGAGCTCTGACCTTGGGTACATACCTAGATCACTAGGTTGATTGTTAGTAAGTAATCCAAATGGTACTTATACTAGATGAAATCTTGAGTCCATCTTAGTCCCACTTGGATAAAAAAAACCCTAGTTAGGTTTCTAGTCTGCAGCACTCAGTGTGCTAGAAAATTTCGTAGGACATTTTGGAGAACTTTTATGTAACTCTCTATATATTTTTAATTATGAATAACTCCTTAGTTAAAAGGGAGTGTTGAAGAATGTAACTAGTGTCAATCTTCATAATTGTATTTGAGTCATGATGTAATGTATTTATCAAAATAAAGAAAAATAAATTGACTTATTAAATAAATTACTTATTAAAGTGTGGGTTTCATTCTTGGGTCATTTGTTTATAGGTCAAATCTTGCATTGCAAGCTTCTAGGGCTTATGTTAAGTGTCCTTGTGCATGTCATAATGTAACGAACACTTCTTGGGATTTATTTTTCAAGAAAGAAATTTATTTTATTGTATTTTATCTCTTCTAGGCCTCCTCCACCAAGCCGACCTAAACATAGGGGCAAAAAATCCTATATAAAGGTAACAACTCAACCTATTTTGACACACCAACTCACAAAGTTAGACTTGCAACTTACAGGGCTAGAAAAAGTGTTAATTTCTAAGGAAGAAGAATAAAGAGATAGTGAAGAAGGGGTACCTTATCAAGCAAGAGAACTCAAGTTTTTCTATCTCTTATCTCACACATGTGAATTTCTAGATTGGTATTAAGGACTTAAATTATGTAGTTGCTAGGGAGGCTAAAATTCTAAATCTCCTTGATAAGATGGGGCTGAAATTTTTTGTTCGATGTTAGGTTGTAGTTGTTGGAAAATAAGAGATTATTGAAGGTTGTTGTTTCTCATTAGAAGGATGACTTGGTGTAGGAGGGAGGTTTGTAGGTCTTCATATATATCATTTTAAATTACTAGAGGAAGAGTTCTTAATTGGGTTTTCCCCTACATGGGGGTTTTAGCCCTGAATGAGTGCCTACATCTCATGTCCTTGGTATTTTTGTATTGGTTTTGGTAATTCCTTGATGAACTAAGATAAAATAAGAACATAAGAAAGATAATAAGAAATCAAAGAAATCACAAGTAATTATCACCAAGGGAAAAACTAATTCAACTAATTCAAGATAAAATTATTTATTTAACTAATTCAATTATATGAAATTTGTATTGATATAATTAATTATTTTATTTTAATACAATATCTTCCTATTTGTTACTATTTTCGTCTTATAATGACTATAATGATTCCTCCTATAATGGCTATATTTCATCACAATCCTCTATTTATAGATGGACAATAATATTCTTATCATCAATAAGATTCAAGCCCCTAAAGATGGGTTAAGGGTTCACTCGAAACATTGTTCATAATAAAGATTGTAACACATAGTTCTTTAGAATTCTTCATCATCAAAAACGATTTACTAGTTGTGGAAATATCCATGCTAAAAATCTTGATCAGTGTTTTGTTATAGACAAAATATTGGTATTCAATGTCTAGTGTTTGTTTTCAACACAATTAATGGATATTGAGCATAATGTTAGGTGTGTATCTAGTTTTAAAATTTTATGAACAATGGTTTGCATGCTTTGATGGTTGATTGAGTCAGGTGGATCCAATATGAAATATTATGAAACATGTCGATGAAGGTCTGATGGTTTGAGACTTCAATGTGAGGGTAGGAGCCTCCTTCTAGTAGGACCTAGTTAATTGGATTAGACGGTAGTAGCTCCCTTCCAGTTGGTGCTGGAGAATGAGTGGAGGTTGTATCTTGATGTAGGTAGGAGCTTGCATGCTAGAAAGAGTCTATGATAGTACAAAATTTTAAGGATATTTTATTTATAATAAAAGAAGAAGACAAAGATGATAACAACAGTGGTTTTCTCCCACATTGGGTTTCCACCTAAAATCTCAATCTCCATATGTTATGATATTATGCTATGATTTATCTTCTCTTTACTGCTCAGCATAATGAATGGTTAATGAAATAATGATGTAATGATTAAGTTAACAACTAATGAAAATTGTGAAAAATTAATAATCTGCATATACTTAGATTTCATTCACTGAATCTGCATACACACCCAAGTGGTATGAATAAAAATAGCGTACAAAATTCTGAATTTGAAATTTAATATTAAGTGAATTAAAAATGTTGATTCACCCCCCATCAATATTTTTCCTAACAACTATGTGTTGTTTAGATAGAATAAAACACAGAAAATAGAAAACAAACCTATAGATGGGTTGGCTCTAATAATAAAGATTAAGGAAATTATCTTGGAAGAGATTCCAGGATTACCACTAAGTAAAGGCATAGACTTTTTAATTGAGTTAGTACCAGGGGCTACCCTTGTGTCGAAAGAAACATATAGAATTAGCACACTTGAACTTGGGGGGTTAAAAATTCATTTACAAGAATTATTGGAAAAAGGCTACATCAGACCCAGTGTTTCTCCCTGGGCAGTCATGATATTTGTTGAAAATAAAGATGGGACTTTTAGGATTTGCATATATCATCAACAATTAAATAAACTAATAATTAAGAATAAATATCCTTTTCCCTGAATATATGACTTGCTTGATCAAGTTAGAGGGGCAACAATATTTTCAAAAATAGACCTCAAATCAGGATATAACTATTTAAGTATCAAAGATGTGGATATAGACAAGACAACATTTAGCACAAGATATGGACACTACAAATTTGTAGTACTATCCTTTGTTCAATGCAACTGCTACTTTTATGTGATTAATGAATAATGTGTTTAACAAGTACGTATAGAAGTTTGTACCTATTTCCATTGCTGATATTAGGATATGTTCAAAAAACTAAGAATAACATGAATATCATTTAAAAAATAGTGTTACCAACCTTGAGAGAATACCAATTGTATGCAAAGTTCAAAAAGTGTGATTTTTATCAAGACAAAATTTCAGTACTTGGGTCATGTTATCTCTAAATAAGGCATATATGTTGATACTAAAAAGGTTAAGACCATATTAAACTAGCTAGCACCTAAGGATGTAGCAGATATTAGATCCTTCATGGGCATTACTAGTTATTATAGAATATTTATTGAAGGCCTTTCTAAATTAGTCTATCCCATCACTTCTTTGCAAAAGAAGGGAGTGAAATTTAATTGGACAACATATTATTAAGAGAGTTTCTACATATTTGAAAATGTACTAACATTAGCCCCAATTTTAAAGATTGTTGATCTTGGAAAATAACTTTTTGTGTGTACATATACATGCCTTGAAAGGATGGATGTTGTGTTAATGTAGGAAAACCATGTAGTTCCTTATGAATCAAGAAAATTTAAGCCTTATGAAAAGCATTATGTTGTTTATGACTTGGAATTAGTTGGTGTTATACATGCATTAAATATGTGGAGACAATGCTTATTGGCAAAAAAATCACTCTTACTACTCACCACATAAGTCTATAGTATTGTTTCAACCAAGCTTATTTGAATGCTAGACATGCAAGGTGGATGAAATTCTTAAGTGAAATTGACTTTGAAATCAAGAACATTAAGGGAAAATATAATAAAGTAATAGATGCATTGAGTAGAAGTATAAATGATTTAGCTGAAGTTTATTTTAGTAGCACAAAGATAGAATTTGTAGAAAAAAATAAAAACTGCAACCTTAAATGATGAATTTTATAGAGAGTTGTAGCAGAAATTACATCATGTAAAGTTGCCTAGTTATGCAGAACATCAAGATGAATTATTAAGTTTCATAAATCGAGTATATGTTCTAAATGAAGTTTCTTTGAAGCATATTATTTTTAATGAACACCATTAGAAACCTTTCTCCGATAATCTTAGATATTAGAAAATGATAACAACATTAAGAAAATAATTGGATTGCCCAAACATGAAATGAGAAGTGGCTGAGTATTTGGCTAAGCGTTTCCAGTAGGTGAAGGTATAACATCGACATCTAGCTGGACTCATAAACCCTTTACCCATTCTAGAGTGGAAATAGGAAGTTAACTCTTTAGATTTTATCATTGGACTTCGAAGAACCAGAAGACAATATGATTCTTTTATGGTAGTTGTGGAAAATTTAAGCAAGGAAACCCATTTTATACCTATCTACTCTGCGTTTGGAATATCCCAAAATTGCATATATTTTCATGAAATAAATCTTTCAGTTACATGGAATATTTAAAAAATGGTATTGAATAGAGACACTGAGTTTACTTCTAACTTCTGATTGACATTATTTAGAGGAATGGGTGCGCAGCTGAAATTTAGCACAACCTACTGTCCTCAAGTACATGGTCAAAAAGAAACAAAAAAATTGATATTGGGTTACATGTTGAGGATGTAGGTTATGAATCTCCCCACTAAGTGGGAATATTATTTACACCTAGAAGAATTTGTGTACAATAATAGCTATCAACCATCTATCAAGACGAGCCCATTCGAAGTTATCTACGAAGAGAAGTCTCACACTCCTTTATGTTTGATTCATCCATAAGAAATATTGGTATTGGGAACTATTGTTCTTAAGGAAATGGAACAACTCGTAAGGAAAATAAGATAGAATTTGAAGACTGCCCAAGATAGGAAAAAAATCTAAGCGGATCAAAAGAGAATGTGGAAATAGTTCAAAATCAGAGAACACATATACATCAAATTTGGACAAAATAAGAGTGCATTGAGACTAGGAACAAGTGATAAGTTAGCACCAAAGTTCTATGGACCATTCAAGATACTAGCTAGAGTTAGGTAAGTGGCCTACCATCTAGCATTGACAAGTCATATAAAATTATATAATGTTTTTCATTTATATTTATTGAAAATTTTAATCCTAGTTCACATGTGATTGATTGGAATGTGGTACGGGTGGAAGTAGAAGGTGAATTCCAGGGAAAATCACTACATTTATTCTATCAAAGATAAATCATGCTCTGGAATCGAGTCATAGCCTAGGTTAAAGTGTAATGGAATCACTCCACTTAATGAGCTACCTGGGAGATGGAGGATACAATGCGTGAGGCATTTTTGGCTTTGTTCCAAGAAAAAGGGAATTGAAATAAAAAATCAAGGATGGTGTTTATTTTAAGAGAGGTAAGATTTGACACCCTTATGTTTTTATTTTGATGTCATGGCTATTTTTATACTTTTGAATTATTACTGAACATAATGGCTATGGAAGCTAGGGTTGAAACTATTTTATTATGTAATTAAGTTCTATTTTATTAAAAATAATAAATGAGTGTTTTGGAATATCCAAGAAATCACACTTGAGTATGACATACTTGTTTCAAAAGACATTTTAGTGGTTAATTCCACATGGTGGACCTTCCCAATAATTCTCTCAAAAATCCCAAGGAGAATAAATGATAAATAAATTATCATAATGGGAGCAAAATATTTCGCTAAACACTTGCGTGAAGATAAACGTTATGTTGTGTGAAAAGAAGAATAAAGCATAGGTGGAGACAAATGTGCACTTTAACTAAAAAGAAATATTTTTTTCCTAGTTACGAAAAAAATATTAGGTAACTAAGGGACGTAGACCATTAAAGTAGAACATTACTAAAGAAAAATATGTTAGGAAGAATCTATAAGACAACCACATAGGAACACAAGAAGGTTATTGATTCCTAAAGAAAAGATGGTTTGAGCTTAGGGGGAATTGTTGGAGACAATTCATGGTTGGGTGGAACATTCTTTGTTCCTAAGTATTCCCCAATGCAGCTAATTATTTTTATATGCTAAATTCTATTTCAGTCTAATATCGTAGGTTGAAGGAAGAATTAAAGAATAAACTAAATATGAAATAATTTATGCATACATAACTAGTGTTTCATTTGAAGTCAACTAAATATATTATGTATAATATTAATTGAATTATACTATGTACATTCTATGTGTACTTTTTATTATGTTGGGAATGATAGGTAGAATAAACCTATATGGTAAAGAAAGAAAATATTATCTAAAAGTATCGGCAATGGTTTAGTTATTCTTAAGTAGCAACCTTTGAAGTTTCAATTGTACATTGTAATGAATTGTTATCTTTATCCATAGAGGCAGTTGTATAACTACATGCATGTTTATATATGATAAATCAGAGTCACTATTAGATTAGATATAGATAAATATGTATAACCTTGTACATGGGTATAATATTAATATATATATATCAAATTGTCTATTAAACTTGATCCCTATAAATAGAATGAAGAATTCAATATGGAAAAACCTTTAGTGAATTAGTGGGAAATTTACCATAATTTTTGGTGAATGATAGAAGGAACACTTGAAGTATTCTTGTAGAATGAATAAACTATCCAATCTATTTACGAGTGTGGTAGAAACTGATTATTAGTTGCTATGACTTATACATTAATGTATCCACATTAATATGGATGTATAATCAAATCATAAAAATACTTATATAATTTTTATATGAAGGGATATTATAGAGAAATAAATAAGTAGTAAAGCAATTATTATATTATTCATTTAACTACAATTTGTATTATCTCTTAGAAGAATACCATAAAGAGATTTCAATAAACAATAATGTAGGAACTAGTGAAAAGATCAGTGTTCATATCCCAAAGAATATTTATGTTGTAACAAAATAAACACACACACACATACACATACATAGATATATTTTTGTGTGTGAGTGTGTTTTCACAAGAAAAAGGTTGTAAAATGATTCCGAGTCATGAGTATAATACACTCGTATGGAATAGTATGTAACGATTTGAGTTAATAACAAAACACTAAATGAAAAATGAGAGATAATTTTTTTTATCAACCTTGTGTATTAGAGGTTTGAGATAAGAATCAATAATAGAAGAATTCAAAGTATTATATACATGTTCACTTATTAAGTTTTCAATTCATGCTACTCTAAACATGCCCTACCTCAGAGTAGGAAATAAATTATGATTATAAAAAATAGAGCAACAACGTTGACATATGAGACATAAACAAAAGAAAACGAAGTAAATAATAGAAATCCAAGATTATATAAATGTGTGGCCATTAGGTATGGATTACTTAACAAGATACCAACCATTCCTAATTGTAAAAAACCATATGAAAATTATTACAGTGTTATAAAATAGAATGCATCAAGTAACAATATCTAGCATGGACAAAAAGAAGGGAAGAATGAATTCTTATTGTTATAATATATATTATAATATAATATATATATATATATATATCCCATGTCTATGTCCAATGGGAAATGATAAGAGTTTAAACAATAAAATAAAATGGTATAGGGAAAATGATTGAGACAAGAGTTTACAATTTCCAAGGCTGTTGACCTTAGTATAAAAGTCATAACCCATAAAGGATTAGAATTTTTACAAGAAACCTTGAATTGGGTTTAATGAATGAAATTATTTAGAGTTGCAAACCATAATGGTTTCAAGTGTATTAAGAGAAAAAATTGAATATGTCTCACTTGTAGACCAAATAAGTAGAAGTAAAATCCAACACAAAATTGAATGTCCTTAGTATGAATTGAACTAGTGCGCTATTCTTCCTATAAGCCATACCTACAACTGTTGATAAATAATACAGAGATAATACTTTGCAGGAAGAGATATCAAGTCATAAATATATCCATAAGGAATTTTTAACAATAAGATAATACATGATAACAAAAACAAAAATACCATCCTTTATTGACCAATGGATGCCAAAATAAGACCCATTAATATTGTAATCTAAGAAGGGTAACAATTGTACACAAACATTTTTTTCCTCAAAATATAGAGCATGAAAACATCATAAAGAAAACTACATTTCCTTGGCCATAGGTAGACATATCTAAAATAACTATGAAATCTTCACTGCTAAGATATTAGAACACAATGAAGAAAAACCGTCATTCCCTATAGAAAATGAAAAAGGGAGTTCACTCTCTTTGAAAAAGAAATAAACCATCTAAGGAAAAAAAATAATGGAATATTACCTGAATATTCATTAAATATGAATCACAAGAAATAATTGAATTCCAACTCCTTTTATGCCTTGAAATCATACAAAATAAAAATGGGTGATAAAATAGAAAATACCTTTCATTAAGAGGCATGGAGTCACTAGGCTAGGGATCCAAATTAATAGATAAGACCCTAGTGAAGCTTCTGAAACAAAAATACAAGAACCATAGAGAAACATCAATAGAGAATAGCAAGGAATAAGAACAATATAACAACTTAATTATCAAAATATCCACTTGGATGGCCATACTTCTATAAAATGAATGACAGATGAATTCCTTCAAAATGGACGTGTTTAATTACAAACCACCAACTTTAATGAAAGCAGTGTGATCAACTACCATGATATAGGCAGAGAAATGTTCTTGCCATGACATACCAAGTGAAACAAGGACAAATTATTCGAAAGGTTAGGGTACGTTCATTTTGATAAACCTTAACCATTTTGATTGTTAGATTGTAATCGTATCTTATCAGTTTAAGGTGCACAGACCAAGTGAAACATAGGAATTTTCATGGACTAGACATGCGTGGCTTATAGGAAATCCTACCAAGTGTAACTTTTGTTCCATCCCAATCTAAATATATCCATATTGTTCACATAAATTGAGAAATGAAAATATTATAATGGTGAATGGTTAACATTGCAATAAATAAAAATAATGTTTTATGCCTATACCAAGTGTATAAAGTAATAATTGTTGGACGTTGGGTTCATCTCTCCTTGTGTGTTTCGCGACATGGACTAATCTCCTCTCGTGGATCTTAACTCTTGATATTGTAGTAGATACTAATGACAACAAGTTTTGTTCTAATGGAAATCGTGATTCTAATAAGAGGTATTAGAGCGACATGTAGCAAGTTCAAAATTCATCTGTTCATGCTAGGAAGCTATTGTTGGACATTGGGTTCAACTCTACTGATGTATTTCGCAACATGTAATAACCACCTCTCTTGGATTCTAACTATAGAAATTATAAGAGAGACTAATGTCTATCAGATTTGGTGTAATGACACTCATGATTCCAACAATAATATGAATACTTATTTAAATGCATGGGTAGTATCACTATTCATGTTTTAATGATATCAATTAATGGAAACATTTAGACCTTGTATCATATGATACTAATATATGGTATAAAAAATATGAATAATATTGAGTGCGAGGGACTTTAGTGCTATATGAGTTAGTATTATATGTTAACACATATGTCAAGAAGGGTAATATGGATATCTGTAATGATGAACATTAATTCATTAAGAATGAGTGCTACTAGGTGTGGGTCAAACAATTGGTAAGTATCGAAATGAGAGGCACCATTTCAATGTGTCTATGGACTAACATAAAAGGGAAATCAATACAATACTATGCCCATTATCTTTGAAATAAATAAGAAATTGAAATGACAATATTTAATAAGACTGTACAGTAAATTTTTGTCTTTGTTTCCAAATGCATAGATGGGTAAAGGAATGTAAACCATAACTCAGTGTGAATAAGAAAGAAGGGAACATTGATAAAAGATTTGTAGTAATTAGAATTTTCCACTTTGTTGGGTATTTATAGCATCAAATAGTTTTTGGTTTTTTAGGAATTGAGGTGTGTTACAATTTTCTCCTTTAAATTTGATTGGGGAAATATGCATGCTCTCTTCCCCTATAACCTAGGTTTAGTGGAAGAATTTTCCCTACTTAAATACTTTACTGGTAATAGTATGCATATCTAATAAGATCTTACAGCCCTATGCCCATATACATGTAATTTACAAATTTCATCTCAATTTTAACTTCTTTTTTTGTTATTGTTTTCTAGAAATTATGCTCTCATTTTCTCATGTCTGCACACCTACTCACATTAGGTGCTCTCCTCACTATATCACACTTATGTGTCTGCACCTCACCATGCTATACCTCTATATCATTTCAAGAAGCCTTCATGTATAAAAATCAAATTCTAATTGGGAATCTTTATGTTGGATTTAGTCTCAACATATAATGTATTTACACTTACAACCATAACTTCCTTCTACATGTCACTATTCCTTGGCTTTAGTGCCACTTGTTAGTACAAATGAGATAAAAATATACCAATGATAACACAAAAAAAATTAATGGCACAAGGACACCATATTTTACCCTAGAAACTCTTTTAGAAAAAACTATTGTAAATAATAGATCTACAATTCTTGGCCCAAAGAAAAATTACATTGGAGTCTTCATGACTTTACATTAGCTATATTATGTTAGAATATAGTGGTAGAAACCATAGGTTATCGAAATCTAGAGCCTAAAATCTACCAACACTAAATTGACTCTATAACTAAGTCACGTTTACCTAAAATACCTATAGAACCCCACCCTAATATTGAATAAGGTAGATTAACCTAGTTCCAACAAATTTTCTGAAGACCGTATAAAAATGTTATCATCCACTTGAGTACATGGCCAACCATTTATTGTATCTACCCATTTTCTAATATACTACTTTTAATACATGGCTCATCAACCGTCTCCCATCTTAATATTTCACATTCCCCTCATCCATCTAGCATACAAGTATTTCTTCCACCATATTACCTATTTGAGTGTTCAATTAACTTATCATCCATATCTCTATCTTCCAGTACAATGCATGTATCCTGAAATAATAGGTCTTACAATAAATTACCTCAATCTAAGGCATGAGTACAACTTCCACCCTCATACCTATTCAAGTAATTTGTTCCAAAACTTGAGACATCATGTTCTTCCACACTACATGTATGTCTTAACAATCAGGCTTACAACAACCTTTGGGAATACAACTATCTTACATCCAATATTTACAACATCGATCAAAAACCTCTAGAGTGTCCATGCACTCTATGATTGCCCATGACATGTTGGCTTTTTCAATAAAGCCTTAGAACCATCCAATCCATCTAGCCTCTCTCACTCATATATTAATCTTATTTGCTATATCTCTATCCTATGGTTATCCATGCCTTGACCTAGCCTTCTAACACCATTCGCACTCACCATATCAATGCAATATCTCATTGGCCTAGCTCTAAAAAATGATCTTTCATAGATCCACCCGAACAATCACTAAACCACTTTTCTCAACTCTCGATTTCTTAGCAACAACATTTCACTAAGTTCTAAGCCTATGTATTAAGGCCAATTCGCACACCATTGCTCATTGTTTCTCCAATAAAGGTTTTAGGATTTTTTTCTTTCCATTTTCCTATTTGCCACGCTCATGTGGCCCACTCATTAATAATTCATATTTTATTCATCATGACTTAAAACCATGCATGACTTGACTTAAAGGAAACCAAGTGAGCCAACATCCTAGCATGATCAAGTGATCCCTCCATTCAACTTAGGAATATTACAATGGATAATCGCCAATAATTTAAAAGGATTCATCACATGTAATCCATGGGCTTTGATATCATAGGACACCAAAAACATGTGCCTAAAACCACCACTATGAACCTAACAAGTTTAACACTTTCATTGAGTCTAGTTTAAGCTAAAAATAAAACAAGTTATTATTATCAACATGAAAATAGATATAATTAAGATAAATTAGAAATGTCATATATAAAAAAAAACCATGAATAGGATAAAACATATACCACATAAGAAAATAGTTTAATAATATTGATAATTTTGTGTGGGGTATGTAATTTGAATACAACTTAGATGGTTAAGATTGTGTCCCCTACATGGAGATCAAATGTTTTAGGTGGGCTATGGACACCTTTCTAACTAGAGAACATAACTACTATGAAATAAATATAGTGCCCCATGAATAAGAGAGTCTCATAAATCAATTTGTTATTGCTAAATTTTCTAATTGTTATATTTCATATCAGTTACTTTAGCCCAATTTATATTTTCATCAACAATGCATCCAATTATCAGTAGTATAATTAATCATAAATGTAACTAAAGAAATAATAATTTTTTCAGTGATAGAGAAGACAACAACACAACCATAAGAGACAACAGGACCAGGGAAAAACCCCACAAGGTGGAAACCCTTTCAAATCCTCTTCGTCAGTAGATCGTCATAAAAAGATTTAGCAGTGAGTATAATGATTCTAGTACATATGATTTCGAGCGGATAATAATGAAACTAATATATAGATCTATATATTTGTTATAACAACAAAGAGAAACTGAGATCTACTAGATCATTGAGGTCATCTGAATCCAATATTTCAAATCTCAGATCTGAACTTTGGTCACCCTCATGACAACTGACTGCGCATGACTAAAATTCCTTGGTTTCTCTCTTTGTCACTATATGTGAGTGACTGTGGTTGGAGGATCAGTCTTAGGAGGTCATGATTTGAGTGACTGTGGCACTAAAAAACTAAGATCCAAAGTTAGTCCCTTACCATTTTTGTGTGAGCAACCGAAATGGAAGGGTTGCTCCCCTAGTGATGTTGTGCAAGTGACTGAGATGGTAGGGTCGCTCCCAAGGATACCTTATGTGAGAGACTGACGATAAAAACCTTCCAATCTACCTCTAAACCCAGAGTCAGTCTCATCGAACCATCTCCCAGTGACCAGAGAGACAAAGTCACTCTCTTGCCAACTCTGTGTCTGCAAATGTGGATGAAAAACTTATCTTCTATACCAGTGCCCGAGATCTAGAATACCCTAACCCAAAGTGAACCTTTTTCATGTAATTCCAGGCCTTGTGCGAACTCCTTTCGAAAAAGCTGTGTGAGCTAAAACAAAATACAAGAATATAAACATGTCTTAATCCAACGTATCCAAATGAACTTGAGGTTTCTTCCTTTTATAGGATATCTTGAGGGTTTACTTGGAGTTGAGATTGACCAAAGTAGTTACCCAAGTGGTTATGGTCGAACTACTCCATAATGGATGAATGAATAAAATAATTCAAAACTTAACCTCCGCTTAACAAAGTTCGGTGATCTTTGGGTTGATTTTGGTCCTCTCAAAAACAGGAATTTAATGATAGCATAATCTTGGTGATCTTAGTTTTTCAATGTGGAATTTGGCCCTATTTGTAAAAAGTAACACTCCCTCTCAACTAGGAAGAATTCCACCTGCCAATTTCTGTCAGTTGATCTTCACATCATCCTGTAGTGATTTGATTGTCTCTGCTCAACTCTATCTATTGAAACTTTATCGTATATAGAAGAAGAAGAAAAATTAGGGAGCAATATATTCCATCCATACTGAGTAATAGGATTATATATCATACAAGGGAGTATATCTCCAACCCAATCCTATTGCCTATTGATCTTCCCAATGATGACCTTCAATAGTTAGTTGGTATAACACCTGCATCATAATCAACTTGGGTTGTACTCCACAATTACACTCCCAACGCATTAGCAAAAACAAGGAGAGGTATTCACATCAAGTTGGCCTACTTGAGGGTATGATGCCAACTAGGGTATACTCTGCAGATACCAAGAGGGGAGCAAAATTATCTGACCCTATAAAGATAGGGGAGAAACATTATTCTACCCTAGATAAAAGATAGGGTAGCACCCTATTGTCCAGAGTTCCCTAAACTCTAGGAGCCCTCTATCTCAATTCCTCACCCTGGGAGCTCAAACAGGGTGAGAAGAGTATGTTTAGTGTCCTCGATCAATGCTCCCCCTTATCCATAGGGGCTACATCCATTAGTTCAAGTTGTACTCTAAAAATTGAGAACTTTCTTTTTGGTAATTCCTTCGTGAGAATATATGCAATCTTTTCATCTGTTGATATGTGATGGAGATTGATAGCTCCTCTCTGCACCATGTGTTGAATGAAGAGATGTCAAATCTTAATGTGCTTGGACTTGTCATGAAACACAGGATTTTTTTCCAAACAGATTCTACTCTTGTTGTCACAGTATATCACTATTGTATCTAGGACCGTTCAAATAGCTCTCTAAAGAGCTTTCTTAAACCGACTACCTCACAACTAGCCATACTAGTAGAAATATATTCTTCTTCGACTGTGCTCAATGCTACAAAATTTTGTTTCCTACTCATCCAGGTTATCAATGTAGATCCAAGTCTAAAACAAAATCCAGTCTTATGTTTCTTGTCAATAGCACTTATGACCCAATCAATATGAGACTATCCACAAAGTTGAACATTTCCTATAGAATATCTCAAGCCAAGTGTGATTGACACATGAAAATATATCAATATGCGTCTAAAAGGTATCCAATGTGAGTGGCCAGGCTCGATCATGAATTGAATCATTATGTTTACGACATAGCATATGTCTATATGGGTGTTCACAAGGAACATCACAGCCCTAATCAATTGTCTATACTAGGATGGATTTTCTACGTCTGGTCTTGCAACATCTCCACATAACTTATTAAAGTTGATTTCCATTGGTGTAACCATCGATTTACATTCAGTCATTCCAAATCTTTCCAACAACTTTACAACGCATTTTCCTTATAAAAGAGAAATATCAACAAGCTTCTACCATTCTTCAAGGTCCAAAAAGTATTACATGAGACCAAGGTATTTCATCTCAAACTTAGAGGCTAGCTTCCTCTTACATTTGATCATCAAGGACTCACTACCTGTCAAAAATAGATCATCAACATATAAAACCAAAATCAATGGAATACCTTCGACTACCTTGAAGTAGAGGTTGGGATCGACATTGCTTCTTGTGAATCACAGCTTCACTAAGTAACTGTCAATATGAGCATTCCATGCTCGGGGAGCTTGCTTCAATCCATATAATACCTTCAATTTTCAAACATGTTTCCTTAGATCTTTTACTTCAAATCCTTGTGGTTATTCAACGTATTACCTCTTCCTATAATATGGCATGAAGGAGTGTAGTTTTTACATTCATCTGATAAATATTCCATCCCTCACTCACAACAAGTGCAACTATAGAACATATGGTTGTATATCGATCTACATGAGAAAATGTGTCATCATAATATTCTCCCTCTTTTGGAGAGAAGCCTCGAGCTATGAACCTACTTTATATTTCTCAACACTACCATCAATTCCATTTTTAATTTTAAGTAGCCATTTTAAAGTTACAATAGACTTCCCTTTTGGTCTAGGTACAATATCCCATGCATAATTTTTTATAATTGGTTCATATTCTTTAGCCATCGCCTCCTTCCAAACCTTTTCTTTTACTGCTTCTTCGAATGTGGATGGTTTGGCATGAAACATAGTTATCATAGCATGAACATATCCCTAATACCTGTATGGTTATTTCCTTTCTCTAAATGATCTGGGAATGGGGACATTTCTTTTAGAATCTTGTAAATAATCGCAAATCAAAAGTGGTCTCTTCCTAGAGGGAGGAGAGCTTGGAGGAGGATCTAATGGATCCATAGGTTCTATTGGATCATCAACCATATCAGACTCAAGTACAGAAGGACCATCCAAAATATCCCAGTAAACATTACGTCCCTACTAATTTTGACCTTCCCCTTGCTAGGAATATAAATTCTATATGCTTTAGAATTTTCAAAATAACCCACAAACATACCTTTTCTACCAATAGCTTCCAATTTTTTGATTTTGTCTTTCAACACATGAAAATATACTGGGCATCCAAATACATAAAGATGCTTGATATTAGGCTTAATTCCTGTGAATATTTCTTCAGAAGTCTTATTTTCTAATGCTTGATGAGCACCCTATTTTGAATGTATACAACAGTAGATGTAGCTTCAACCCAAAGGAACTTTGTAACCTTTTGATCATGGAACATAGCATGGGAAACTTTAAATATAGACTTGTTCTTTCTTTTGGCTATACCATTCTTTTCAGGACTATATGGCACAATCATTTCCTTTTTTATTCCATCTTTCTTGCAAAATGCTATAAATCCTTTTGACATGTATTCTCCTCCATTTTCAGACCTGAATACTTTGATTCTCTTTCTTGATTGATTTTTTACCAGGATTTGAATTCCTTGAATGTTTCAAAGGCTTCATCCTTGTGCTTAAGATACTACATTCATGTCTTTCTTGAGAAGTCATCAATAAAGGTAATGTAGTATAAACGACCACCAACAGAATGTCCAAAACATCAGACCCCATATATTAGAATGAATGAGATGGAGGATGTCATGAGTTTTTTCTTACTAGAGGGAAATGGTCCCCTTGATTTCTTTCCACTTGCACAACATGGGAAAACTCCATCATGATGAGCCTGAACATAAAGAATACGAGAGACCAATTCCTTCAATTTTGGAATTTCATCATAGTAAAGATGTGCCAGCCTATGGTGCCATAATTAACTCAAATTATTAGTATTATGGAATAGTTCTAGGAGAGGTCTTAAAGTGACCTTTTAGAGTCCTTCAAATCTTAATCTTAGTGTGAAGGCATCCCTCATAGGTGAATCAGCAAGCCAAGTTAGAAATTTATCTTTAATGAAGGAAAACCTCATCCATTTATCTTCCAGAGTGGATATAGATTCCAAATTCTTGATTAATCCTGATACATACATAACATCATGTAGTAAAATTGATTTCCCAGAATTCAACTGATATTTGACAGACCGTAAGCCTTTCATAGTATGAGTAGAGTTGTCTCCAAGAATTATATTTAGCCGAGTTTCCCTCTCTACCAGATTAGAGACAACTTCCTTATAGCCATATAAATGATGAGTGGCCCCACAATCAAACAACCAACTATACCACAAATCCAATGGAGAAGAACAAGTAAGAGCAGAAATGAGAATGATTTCAAATTTATTTACAACATTACTTTCATACTTGGGAGCCCTTGACTTCTTTTGAGGATGATGATATTCTTCATGATCACTTGAGGAGTCTCCCTTTCTTCTATCATCTTTTTTATTACGGTTATTCCCTTGATAGTCTTTTCTTCTTTTGTTATTGTATTTGCCTCTAGCATTGCAGTGTGGCCTCTTTCCTATCTCAAGATAGTCTCATGCATAATAACCCTTTTTGTGACATTTTAAGCATTCAACATGAGATGTCGATATGTCATTCCTTCCTTTTGTATTTTTGGAAGGAGGTTCCTTGATGAACCTCTTCTATTCTACTTCCTTTTACGAGTGATGTATGCAGTGGGCTCTGCCTCTTCATGTTTTTAAATACTTCCTTCTGCTCTCATCCTAGATTATTCTTGAGTGATTTTTACAATGATCTTATCATATGATTGAAGGAAATTATTGTTTCTAATAATAGTGATGAAGGTTTCCCAAATAGGAGGGAGACCTCTAAGAGTCAAAACTACTAGCTCCTTATCAGGTACATTTTCTCCAACCCTCTGAAATTGATTTCTAAGATGAGAGATACGCATAATGTAGGATTTGAAAACTTCTCCTTTTTTCATATTAATGTCCTTGAGTTGATCTTTCAAGGTGATGATCTCATTCAAGTTGTTGATTTCATACATGTCAGTTATCTTGTCATACATATCTTTAGACTTTCTTAAATTCCAAACATAAGCAAGTAGATGATCTTGTAAACCATCAACTATAATTTTCTTTTCTTTAGAATCACCTTTCTTGTACCTATTCTTTAGAGAAGAAGAAGCTTTTTCTGGAGGCTTGGGCACCCTTCCTTGAATGTATTCAAGAACATCATTGTCTTTTGCTATGATTTCCAATATGACTTTCCATGCAACAAAATTTGATGTGTCACACAACTTTTAATGCTCCTTGATTGTAGAGGACGACATATTGAGCTTGAATAGACAATCTTCTTTCTGAAGGAGAGGGCTTCAAAGCTTGTCTTCTCTTGGGCTTGTCTTTCACCTTGTGTCTGATACCCTATTAAATTTTCTAATTATATTCTATGTTGCATTAGTTACCTTAGCCCAATTTGTCTTTTCATTAACAATGCATCCAATTATTAGTAGTATAATCAATCATAAATGTAAATGAAGAAATAAAAATATATGTAGTTGTAGAGAAGACAATAGCAGAACATCCATAAGAGACAATGGATTGGTCGAAGACTAGGGAAAAACCCCGCAAGGGGGAACCCTTTCAAATCTTCTTCTTTCGTAGATCGTCATAAAACAATTTCAGCAATGAGTACAATGATCCCAACACATATTATTTGCAACAGATAATAATGAAACTGATCTACAGATCTACATATTAGTTATAACAATATAGAGAAACCCAGATCTACCATATCACTGAATTCAACTAAATCCAAGATGTCAAGTCTCATATCTAAACTTTGGTCTCCCTCATAACCACTAACTAAAAATCGTTGGTCGCTCTCTCTGTCATGGTATGCAAGCAACTGTGACTGCAGGGTAACTCTAAGGAGGTCATGATGTGAGTGACTATGGAACTAAACAACTAAGATCCAAATTCTCTCCCTTACTATTGTTGTGCGAGTGATTGAGACGTCAGGGTCACTCCCTTATTGATGTTGTGCAATTGACTAAGATGACATGGTCACTCTCAGTGCTACCTTGTGCATTCGATTGATGATCAAAGGCTTTTGATCTGCCTTTGAACCTAGAGTTGATCTCACTAAACTGTCTCTAATCGACCAAAGAGCTAGAGTCACTCTCTTTCCTACTTTGTGCCTGCGACCATGGACAAAAAACTTATGTTATGTGCCACTGACCGAGATCCAAAAAACCCTAACCTAGAGCAAACCTTTCCCTTGTAATTTCAGACTTTGTGCGAATGCCTTCTAATGAAACTATGCAAGCCAAAACCAAAATAGAAGAACAAAAACATATCCTTATCAAGTGTGTGTAGATGAAGTTGAGGTCACTTCCTTTTATAGGCTCTCTTCAGGGTTTACATGGGGTTGAGATTGACCTAAGTAGTTACCCAAGTGGTTAGGGATGACCTACTCCATAATGAATGAATGAAAAAAATAATTGAAAACTTAACCTCTGCTTAACCAAATCAGGTGAGCTTTGGGTTGATTTTGGTCCTCTCAAAAAGTGGAATATGCAAGCATCATCTTGGTCATCTAAGTTGTTCAATGTGGAATTTAACCCTAGTTGCAAAAATTAACAAGTATTTGGTTAAGTTATAATCTTAATATTAAAACAAAAAATAGTAACCTAAAAGAAAAACCAAATAAGATCTATTTAAGTGCATTTTAATCTTCAATATATTAAATTTGAATAGGGATTAAATATCAAAAGTGTTTAAGAGATTTGATCTTTCTCAAAGCTTGAGAAATTTAAAATGAAAATAACTTTAAACTAATCTAAAATACCCTATGTATTTAGTAAAAAGAGGGACATCATATAGTTAGTAAGTGACCATCAATTTGAAATTAAGTTATTGTTATTTTTTTTGTTGAAAGTTGTTAATTTGTAGCTCCTAATTTTAAAATTATTATATTTTATAACTTTGGAATTTATAAATATTTCAATTTTATGAGAAAACCAGATTTCTTGTGTCTATGATTAAAAAAATATTTCTAATGACTTAAAATTTCATTTTGTTGCATGACACAATACCTAGAGTCTAAAAAATTATTTGAGACATGATAAGACCCCTTTTAAGCATTATTATGGTTAAGAACTCGATATTACAATCATAAGGTCTAATAAAGGGGCACCATCTGTACAACAATGTGAAAAAGGATGTTAGAAAAAATTATATAACAATGATTTCATAAACATATGGCATGTTAACAATGTGCCACATTATCGTTGACGTTATTAGCAAAGCCAATTAAAAGGATTTTTCTATACATAGATTAATCTCCTCTCTTGTGCATCATTGTGATATCAAAAAATTTGGATTGGTAAGATTACATAGAAAACTCTAGTTTACTCCATGTGTTAGACTTGGCAAGCTAATTTGAGACGTTGTTTTTGTGTTAAAATTCATATAAGTCCTACTTGCAACAAAGTAACATTCATATAAGAGTTCTCACATTAGGTTGATGATTATAAAAATGGATATGGTGTGTATAATAATTCACAAACATGATTGTTCTCAACTTAGAAACATGCATGCATTTGTAATCACACAATCTTGAATTATCCTCCACAACCATGTACATTGCTAACTTAACATAAAACCAATATTTTCAAGAACATCTCGGACAATTGGTGGTGGCTATGTTAGTATTGCAGTTTATGTTGGCATTTCTATCAACTAGACTGGCATGAATGCTTGTTGTAGCAAATGCATGTTGTAATGGCTTAGGAGGACTCCTATGGTAGCTAAAGGATTTATGTAGAGAATCATCACAGTGGAAGGCTTACAGGAAAAGCCATAAAATGATGACTACTATGCTGGTCTAGATGGAATTCACATGGTAGCTATAGGTTTTATGTAGAGAATCATCGTAGTAGCAAGCTTACTAGGGAAGCCATAAAATGATGACTATGGTGGTTGGGAGTTCAACTTTCCATGTACAAGAAGAAGAGTCAATGATCAATGAGTGGAAGAGATTTTGTAGCCATACCAGAGGTAGAAAATCAAATCAAAGCCTACACCAAACCCTATCCATTGAAAATTTGTATGGAAGAGCTCTCCAACAATATGTGGAAATCCAAAAATGGAATCCTAGATCAAAAGATATTGTCTGTCGAAGTCCAGGGATTTTAAGCATTAAGAAGGATGGAATATCTGAGCAAGAAACATATGGGATATTGGGATGTTGTTGTAGGAAACATATCAGGTATTAGGATATTGATGTGGGCAACAAATTGGGTATTGGGATATCAAAGTATATAATATCAGATGTCTGGAATATTAGAATATTAATAGTTCTTAACAAGGGTGTTTTAAGAAACTACGATATCGAGCAAGGCCGATAGTGCTAAAAGGCGTCAAGGAATGCCAAGAAAGTCAAGAAAGGAGTTGTTTCCAATTCAAGGATGATTCAGACCATTTCTCTCTTATCTTGTATGACATGTTGTGGCATGTCAGTGGGCATGAAAGAGTGCAGCTTCAAGTGATGTCAACATGTCTGAGAATGAAATATCAAAGGAGATCCATATTGCAACTCTTCTAAGAATACTGGCTAAAGAAGGTTTTGATGAAGAGAGCTTTCATGTTGATTAAACACCCCATCATGATAAGTCCAAACGAACCAAGGGAAAAGAAGATTTAACAAAGAAATACATAACCCTAGAAGGAACAACGGGTCTTAGCATGTAAGGCTAAGCCCCTGGTCACAACCCTCGATCCTATGTTAAGGGAAACATACACGGGGCTAAGTGCTAAGATATTCAAGGATATTGAACATTGAAATATCATAACATTCCAATGGTGAGGGTTATGACACTGAGGGGTTCTGGTATAGTGCTAAGCCCCTGGTCATGACTCTTGGTCCTATGTGAAATCAATTGCTAAAGGAGTTGAAGGCAAAGGGAGCCAAGGATATCGGGGAGTGCAATATCATAACATTTTGCCTGTGTAAGTTAAGATATGGTGTGTTTCGATGAGATGGTACAACAAGTTTAAAGTATGTATAGGTTGACAACTAGAAAATTGAATGCAAGAAGAGTAGATTTGGTTGTTGAAATTAACTATACCTATAGAACACTTTAAGACAGGGAAATCATGACCACATTTTGGAAGAGATGAATTTGGGTGAGTGAAGGAAGCAATTTGGTACTTTGCGTACACATTTGGTTGTGTTAAATGAGAAAAAGTGGTCATCTAGGTGAACTATCAAGCTATGTGGAGTGATAAATGCGAATGGTTGTCTCGAAGGAGTGCAGGTCCTCTGAGAATTAATTTCACAACATGGAGCTCTATGCAATAAGACAATGAAGAACTCTGAGGTCTGGATATGATCCAATATTGTGACAGGAAGATACCAGGAGATGAAACAACGATAGGGGGATCCATGTCAAAGTACATTTGGGAAGTTAGAGAACAGAAAGCAGAGATAGCCTTACGCAAAGTGCCTCTATGAAACAAAACCAATGTTTGCAATTGAGAAAATGGGGGAGTTCAACATAATTTGAAGAGTGGTGAGGAGTGATAAGTGTGAGTAGACACAGAGAGACCTAAGCATTGATAACACACAAAGTGACTATGTAGAAAGATCAGCGAGTGTGCTACGAGGAGAACAACGAGGGCAATGCTAAAGAAAAGGTAGTAGAGTGGTTGCTATGAAAAGAAAACTGCAAGTTTAACAGAGGTAGTTGCACCAAAGAGCCTATGAGTGAGAAGTCAGAAAGTTCAGGAGATCCTATTATGAGTAACAAGTAAAGAACAATTTCATAAGACCAAAGGGATTCAGTGGAAAAACATAAGACAAAGTATAGAAGTTTATTCTGCAACCAACCATATTGGTATTTTACTTGTAATGTATATGCCTCTATTTTTAGTTTGAAAATTGTATGAAATAGTAGAACAATGGCAAGAGAAGGTTGGTGCTTGCATTCATAAGAGGTTTGCGCCTCTTGGAAAGTTGGTGCTTGCTAACCAAATGGGGTTGGTTCCTCATTTTAGTGGGTTCTTACAAAAAAACATATGTAACTAAGTAGGTATTTAATTTACATCATAAACAAACAACAAATTTGGTGGTTTTTTTCCTCTGGGTTTCCATGTGAAAAACACTCTGTCAAATGTCTATGTTTCTCATGTGATTATTGTATGAACATGTATGTTTTAACTTTTTGTTCGCTCCCTTTAAGAATGAATTCTCTCACAAGCAATAGAATATAAAAAGGGAATGCAATACTACTATAAAAAAAATCTCACGATTACTGATTCAGCCCCCCCAGCAATTCCTTATTTCAACAATTGTTATAGGAGCCAATTTCATTTAGGAATAGTCTAATCACTGGAAGATAGATCTATAAGGAATTATGTCTAGGCAAGAGATTCAATAAGCTTACTCAAGTATAATAGATGTATTTGATGGGACAAACTATGCCTTTTTGAAAATAAGAATGGAAGTCTATCTTATGTCTCTGGGAGTATATGTTTTGACATTGGTGCTAGTAAACTACAATGTCCTTGAGATTATTCCCATTGATGCAGATGATAAAATGTTATATGGAAATAATGCTAAAGCCAAGAATTCGATGTTATAGACATTTTTTAAGCACTTCAACCCCAATCATAAATTTCCATAAACTGAGGGCTCCTAAGTCCCTAAAAGTGTTGCTTCACTGCCTAAAGGAACAAGGTCAACTGATTACATCATCTCCCAGAAGTTATCCACTGAAAACTGCTCATAAATGGTCAAAACTGGACCATACTGAAAGCTCAATGCAGAGGGTATGATGCGTATCACCTTCCCAGTGTACAAGGTGTGATGCATACTGATTTTCTCCTCTGTAGGGTGCGATGGTCGGGAATGGGCAAATGGCAGGGACAAAATTGCGAGGTGGAAGATCATGGAATCTTCCAAAAGCTTCCTCTCTTACACTTGCCTCTCTATTTTCGACCAAGGATGAGTAAGAGATCATCATTCTCCAAGTGGAAGTAGGAACTATCAGAGAGAAGACAGTAATCAAGATCCCAGAAGATGACTCACCTCTCTGTAATCATCTATATATGGATCCCTCATCAGAGAGATCCAGAGACTGAAATTTTGTATCTTATAGAGAAGTGTTGTTGGTTTCCTGGTGTACATTCATAGTGTTGGGTGATCTAAGATTTACTTGAGGTAAAGAAGGGCTTCCTAGCTGGAGGATGATGCTAGGTAAGAGCACATGGTTGTAATCCTCTTGCTACTTTTCATCTTAATAAAGTTATTCTTGTTTCCTTCCATATTCTTGTGTACTTGTTTATATATGCATCTATATGGTTAATACACATCTGATCCTGTATTATTTATGAATTTAGATCTTTGTTTCTTCGATAATAATATGTTGTTGTGATTTCACGGGTTCTTTTGAAGCTGGGCAGACAAAGAAGAAGTGGAAAAGCTCTATCAAGAAGGAGAGGAAATCAAACGTAAGACTCAGGTTAGTCTTCTTGGTTCTCCTCTTGTCTATTTTCATAAAAGAAAACAATAGTAGACTTTGATTGTTTGTTTCTAAGATAGCCACCCATCTTAGTGGGAATAACAGCATCCGAGTGGACACTATTCCCAGGAACAAAATGGTGACTCCGCTAGGGAGTGACTATATTGTTTGTTAGCCTATCTATCTTTGTCTCTTTTATAAACTTACAGACAGAGCCTGAAGTCAAGCCAACTAGCCTTCGAACTTCATTTTTTATACAAATGCAAAGTAGATCAATGCTGCTTCAGTCTATCTCTAGGTTTTTTTTATGAATTAAACAATAGATCTGCAAACAATCTAATTGCCCTAGGTGGTGGCTCTAGTAACCTCTTTAGATCACCCCTGTGTTTTACATACATTGAGCATTACTTACTTGGCCTAAATCCCTGAATTGAATTAAAAATTGTGAGTGAAAACTTGTTTAAAGTCTCACACTGGTACCATCGCACCCTGCCTTCAAGGCAGTCTGTATGCATCGCACTTCCCGAGTGCAGTAGGTGCGTTGCATACTGATTTCACTGTATAACAAGTGCGATGGTCAGGGAGGGTTAACTTTACCCCCAGACTGTGGATTTTTTTCACTACTTTTAGTCATATTCAAGAGTTTTGCTATCTATAGTCAGTGTACTTCTGTGAAAACCCCCTTATCTTGCATTATTCCGCCTCCTTAGTGCCAAGAACTATAAATGTTTTTATGTATTGTGTGTCATTTTTAGTTCTCTTTTGCAAAAAAGTAGCATCGTCGAACTATCGTCTCTAGATCTGAAAGTGTCGTAGCTGTCGTTTTCAGTTTTAGGAAACAATCCCATTGTTCTTGATAGTCGATTATACAGTTACTATTGCATAGGATTTGAATAAGTAGTTTTAAAGTGTCGAAAAGCAATTTTCATTTCAAAATCGCAAAGTGTTTCTCTTGCTTTCACTTCATTTTGAAAAAGAATTTTTTTGAGTACTGTAGCTTTAAAAGTAATTTAGATTTGCACATAGATTTCTTAACGTCATTCACACATTAAGAAGGCTAAAAACAAATATATGCATGTGCATTTTCATTTTGATTGCTTGGCTTTATTTAGGACTGTGCATTTAGCGTATGCTCTATGCTCTGTGAAGAAAAAATTCTTGACTTTCTTCCCTTAGTAGCTAGGATTTTCATTGCTGAAAGAAGATTAAACATTTGTTTATCATCTTACACTGCATTTTAGGAATTATATACACATCATGTGGTGAACCTGAAAGGAAAATTGTTAAGCAAGATCAACTTAAAATAAATTCAATGAATCTAACAACGCTTTGGAACTTAACACACAACATCTAGAGGTCTAGTTTAGAGACGTATTCTGGCGTCATATAACCTCGTAACTATTGCTTTCAGTGTTGGTTGGGTGACTCCTCCACTCTGAGATGGCAAGTGCCAGTATGGACTTGTGCTCCCACATACCGTCGAGTATATATTGGGAGACCACAATAGGCTGCATCCTTTATCCTTAGGAAGCTGTGTCTACAGCCCTATCGATCGCAATGCACCGAACACAGCATTCGGGAAGACTGAATGTCGTACCATAAAAAGTATTCTGCATTTTTGTGATTGGTTTGGTAATCCTCTCTGCCTAGATCTCCAGAGAAGTCCATTTTGCTCCTTTTCAGACTCCTTAAAGGAAAAGGTCCTCTGAGCACTTGTCACTTCAGGCTCAATAAAAATCGAAGGCGACTAGAGTCATCTTTTGTTTTTTCTCGACTCTCTAAAATTGAAAAAACAAGTTGTGTTAAAGCGTCTAAAAATTTATTTTAAAT
>APFE030461502.1:0-13942 GCA_000404065.3 Pinus taeda | reverse complement strand
TGAATTTTTCCATGGACAAGCGCGTCATGTAAGAAGTATCATACCACATCTTGATAGGACTGTCATCTACGCTACACTTGAAGAAGAAAGCATGTTATCCCACTCTGCCATTGTAGATTGGATTGTACGAGATACAAAATCTCAAGCATGTGGATGTCGAAACAAAAGAATTCAAGAAATATCCTTTCGGCACCAAGATCTTTAATTCGTATGACCCATATATTTTTGTGAAGGATCACTGCGTGAGAGAGAAATTTCCATGGATCCATGGGGCATGTCATTGGGCTGAGGAAAACCCATGGAGATATTTTCACATCTTCTCTAGGCCCAATGAACCAGTTGGAATCATTATATAATGGTTAGAGAAGCAGCATGAAGCAACATCTAGGAGAGCACCAATAGCAGTAGCGGTAGAGGTAAACATACCGGCACACGAGATAGGCAAGAGAAATATTGTCGACAGTGTAAAGGTAGAAGAAAGCTACAAGTTCAGAGTAGATCCACTAGTGTAGAAAGTAGCTTTGGCAATAGAGGCAAAGAGGAAATAATGTGACAGGAGGACTGCGCAAAGGCAGAGGTAATAATAGAGGATGGAGGAAACAATGAAGGAGTTGCATGAGTTGAAGGAGAAACTCTGGAAGGAATAGGAGTTGTGCAGAAAAGAAAGGAAATGCAGCAAGGACAGATATAAAAAGGGGGCACAACATACATAACCAGATGAAACTACGACCATATAGGTAGTAGACTCAACCAAGCAGTTGGCATAAAGCATACAGGGCGAGCAGTCGCAGTAGCAAGACTTCGCTCAAGAGATTGAAAAAGCACTTAAGAAGATGGATACGGAGATGGAGCGACCATAGTTAGAGCAAGGCATTGACCTCATGCCTTACCACCAAGAACTCTATCCATTGCTTTACCAGATCCAGAAGGAGAGCAAGTCCCAAGTGACCAAGGAGATACTGATATCCTTGGGGACAATTTGGAAGAAAATATGCACAACATATCATTCAACGAGCCACAACATAGAGTTGTGAAATCACGCAGAGTGTCTACTGTAGATGATCACACATCTCATACACAGTTTGAGGAATGAATGATCGTATATGATGTGCACAAAAATCCAGCAACATTAGCCAATGGTATCAGAGCATATGTCAAAGCCACTAGCTCGAGTGTTCGCTTCTTGATAGCAGAGAGAAAGTGAATGACTAGGGAGTTATATATGTCCAAGAAGGGAGGAGAATTGGTTATAACATTTGCCCGAGTAGAGTTGAAGAAGGTGATACTGAATGAAGTATTGTCCTTTGAGATAGTCATGTGGGCGGTGTATTCTAGATTTGGTACCATGCATAAGGCAGTTGTCCATCTCAATAGTTGGCATCAACACTATGCTAGGAGAGCACTTATCTTGTCAAACTTGCATGCTGCCATCGATCACATGCAAACATGGACAATGAGATATAATGGAGCCCTGTTACACTTGCCCAAGAAGATGAAGCCCAAAGCGGTTCAGTTGAAGGCACGCATTCGGAGTCAGATCTAGAATTATGAAGAACTCATGTATCTCATCACTAGTTTGTAGGCTTCCCATGCACGGATATTTAGAAGCATGGATGTTTTTATCCATGCACATGCAATCCTATCTATTGGGACACTCACCGAGGCAAAGAAAAAGGCACAAGTCTGACTGGAGCTTGACTCCTACTTTAACGAGTTAATGCGCATGGCCACCAACGCAGACTTGGCGATCAATGAAGACACCACGCATTAGTATGTTGTTGGTTCGGCCATAATAAAAAAAATGATGTGCATGTTATTAGACGATTTGGATAGAGGAGCCATAGTAGTGTACTTGGATGCAACAGAGGCAAAAGTTCGTTTGCAGAAAGATGTCACCACAGAGTACACGGACACCATCACAGACTACTGAGCTTGGCATCAGTTCACCACCATCGACCATCATGAGGATGTCAAAGAGCTAGCCTTCCCATAGTTTTCTGAGTCATAGTGATGTCTTTCATGGCTTGCTCAAGCCTATTCTGTCTCACATGGGTACAAGTGAAGATTGCATGTAACATCTTGTCAAGTGGAAGTTCAAGTGTCAATAGCTTAATGCAACAATCAGAGAGTACTTGAAGAGTCATGAGGGTAGATGAATAGTTACAAAGGGGAATATCAAGGGTCACCCCATGCTTTGCTATATATAGTCCCTCATAACTCATTGTATATGCTTTTGGTTTGCCAAGCTTCCAATAGGAGTATCTTAGAGAAAGCTTGGAGAGTATTGTAATGAGTCTTGACTTCTCCACAATGCAGAGCTAGCCTTTGGAGGAGTAGGTGGCAATGACTGTAACGTTCCGCTATTGGGACTAGTGGTTGGTCATGGTTGTACTGCATGATTGAAACATTCACTTCTTAATATAAAATAGCCAATACATTTCATGCATATGTTGTTATTGTATCTCAGCTATCTTGGTTACTCTAATGATATATGTATTGTTTACTTATGCATGCATGTACAAGCTCTTTTTGTATAAATATGTATGAATCTTACTGAGATGTGTTGTTAGTTTAACTGTCACTTTGGATTGTTAGCTAACTTTCTTTCTAGTTTGTGATGCTTCTTCACTTGTGTATTCCTTTCCAAGTCGCGTGCTATCACAGGTTTCCAAGGGGCGTACTCACTCCAATTTTTGTGTGTTAGAATCATTCATGCACCTTCCTTGGCTTGTTGCATATATCACACCCTTGCTACCAACAAGGACATATTACTTGCCTCTGTGCGCAACTGCAGTGAAGGTGGTACCGTACGACCCACTGTTGGGACTCCTACACCAAATAGTCTGAGGTCTAATTGGGACTTCATACCTTGGAGATCCCCTCACATGTTGGCGGGTCCAACACCTTCAATAGATTTTTAACAACATCATTACGCTGCACAAATATTAACGTCATTACATTCCGTGCAAACCTTAGTAGACTTAATAAATTTTGTTTTTAAACATATATGGATAGCTTTGTGTTAATGATAAAAATAGGGGTTTCTGATCATACTGTCTAGTCCTAGTCAGTTCCTTATGTTGCTCAATGATGTCCTCTTCTGTGTCTGTTGCTTGTTCATTTCCAAAAGAACCAACCGAAGTTAGGGAACTTGGTCTCATACGAACAAAAGATAGGGAACTTTTTCCTTCATATTTGGATATCACACTAGGCCAAATTTGATTTTTTCTCTCTTGTTGAATGAGTTTCCATTTCATGTTTAAGTTGATTGGCAAACATGGGTGGGAAATGTATAATATTCCTAGAAATATGCCCTAAGTCTCTTTTTAGCCCATGTATCTCCATTAATTATTATACTTAAACGATAGTTCCATGTAGGTTTGCTGATTAGCCAATTGAGGGAATGCATTTTTTTAGACTAAATTTTGTATGGTAACGAAGGGGATAAATGCATGTGCATGGTTCCTCGAGCATTCTTTGTTTCTAGTAAACAAATATTTAGTTTTTAGGTTTCAATCTTTCCCACAAGGTCTAGTGCAAGGAATGTGGGAAGAATAGACACAAGTTCTTTTTTTTCCTACATGTGTAAATGTTGAACATTATCAAGTGTGATGAAAGTTTATAAAAACTACAACCTCTATCTTCTTGATGTGAGTTTCAATGGGTTTTATTCCATTACTAAACATCAATAAATTTTCCTTTTCAACAGATATGAATAATTTTTGTCTTAATAGTAAAAAGAGTGGGTTGTGATCATATTGTTCAATCCTGGCCAGTTGCTTATGTTGCTCAAGGATGTCCTCTTCCATGTCTCCTACTTGGTCATGTCTAAGAAAACCAATTGAAGTTGTAGTTATCCTAAATTTTCTTGGTCATGCCTTCCTCCTCCAAGTTCTCTTTTTTACTTTCCCTATCCTCCAAAAGAACAATTTTTCCTTTTTGTTTTTCCAACTGGATTTCCATTGGAACTTAGGCAACTTTTGGCTCCCTATGAATGAAAGATAAGTACCTTCTAGCTTCATACGCCCTTCCTTTGTCTTCATTAACAAATCCTTCATATAAAGCACTATATCAATAGTTTAGACACTTCAATCCACATTACATCATTGGCTTGGATGCTTGTCATTGAATAATTCAGTTGGGTATTCATGTTACCTACAATTTTCACCTTATGCCATGTCATAATAATGCATATCAAGTAGATAAAAAATATAATAGAAGAATGTACATCATATTCCTCATTGGATGTCTCAACATCCACCAATCACCAACATGGAACTTTGGCTACCACATAGCCCCTTCTAATATTTGGGTTAGTTCTCATCCAAGCACTTACATAACAAAAAAACATATATATAGATATGTGATCATAATCATCATGTTATTAGATCTAGTATCCACGTACCCAGCAAAAATTAAATTAACATCGACATGCTAGAAATAAATTTACATCAGAAAAATCATAACTCCCATAATTCATACACTAGATAAATATAATAGATAAGTTCATACATCAAATACATTAACTCAACATACTTTGTGGGGGGGGGGGGGGGAAGTAGGGAAGTCAGGAGGATTTGCTTTTTGTTTTTTTGTGCTTGAAGAAGTTAGAGAGGGAGAGTTGAGAGAAGGGATAAAAATGGGACAAGAAGAACTTAGACTTAGGAAGTGGAGTTTGGAGTTGGGAGGGTGTTGGATTGATAACTTAGACACACTATGTTTATAGTTGGACTTAGGTTTAGAAGGCTATGGAACACATGGAGATTCCCTAGGCTAGGAATTTAGATATACTTTCCATGTTGGCGGGGTGGCATATTTAGTTGAGAAATCCAAGCAGAAGCATCACAACCAAGTCGTCGTAGATGGACATTTTTCCTATTGATTTCCATTGTCAAGATTATTTTTAATTGTCGTTGTAGAAATTGTTTGAATTCCATTGTTGTTAAAACTGAAAATGAAAGGAAAGAAATAATAGTAGTCACACTAAAAATGTTTGTTTTTCTTTTTATCTCCTTGATAAACAAGCCTTACATGTGGCATTAGAGCCCACTTTCAAAATTTGGACCCTAAAACCCACTTACATATACTAACACATAGGTTTCAACATTGTGTACATATAAGAAATCAACCTTACAATCAAATAATAAAAGTTCCCCTCAACCTCCCAACTTGCTTGCACATGTAACTCTTATTGTAATAACTTCACCTTTTATAGTACAATATATATAATTTATTGGTTTAATGTGTTTATTACTTGTCGAAGCAATTTGAAAACCATAAGTGACGTCTGTAGATTCAGATTTGTCTTATTAGAGTCATTGTTAAGGAAACATATAGTCGATAAGTTCAATTTAAGTTAACAATCATATTTATATTGGTCATTCATGATCCATTGTCTCTCCAAATTGTGATTGTTAACAATTTCCGAGGGTGAGTTAAAATCTAAGAAGGTTAATAATACATTGAATTATAAATGGTGAATTATGAAGGACTTTGAATTTTTACATTTTCAAAGGACATGTGCCTTTTCTTTATCCACATTGAGAGACCTTATTGGAATAGAAGAAAGGTTTATCCACATTGAGATACTTATTGGACTGAAGAAAGGTTTGGGCTACTGTATTATGATATCTAATTTGTAATTTATGAAATTTTATAACGTTTTTTAATTGTAATCTTATTGTTCTTCAATTAAGTGTGATATAATAATAATTTTTGGGGTGCAGCTCACTCACTCCATTATTAATATGGTTGATAGGACATAGTTTTTTTTAAACTGTTTTTTAGTTATATATTCATTATAAGGACACATGACGAGTTTTTAATATTTATGTTTAAATTTGTGTTAGTTATGAATTTTTTTAATTAAATATTTATTAGAAAAATAAATTGGTATCTAATATTTTATGATTTTTTTATTATAATCTAAAAATAAATATTAAAGAGTTTTGTAGAAATAGAGTATTAATTTTAGTGGTTATGATGAATATTTTGAAAATATGTATGAATTATAATGTGTTTATAAATATAAGAAATTAAGAAAAAAATTGTTAGAATTATATAAGAGAAAATTTTGGCGGTATGCTTTTCCAACATAAGTGTGGTTCATCATCAAGATAAAAAATTATTAAAATTCAAAATTTATAATAAAAATTAAATTCTATTTAGTAAGAAATTTCAGAGATTTATTACAACTTTGAAATATCTCTAAAAATTTGATGGGACCAGCTCAACACTATTTCGATTAATCAAAAATTAAAATGATTTAAATGCGATTAACCATGGATTAGTTTGTGATTACCAATCGTTCTTAGATTTTTCTAGAAAATGATAAGGTGGCAATTATGTATTCAATTAATACACTGTACTGTTTCTCGAGTCACGTTTCCCGCTCCTCGTTTCACGCCAAAACCCTTCCACCGTCTTTCATTCAACCATTTTTGTTCTTTGCACTTTGTCATCGAGGGTTAGCTTTGGTGTGGTTTTGATGCTTGTGTATGCAGCTGCGCTGCAACTATTGGGCACACTTTCAGGGTTCTCTTGTCTGAAAGTGTGACTCTTATACTTGCTTGGATAACCTTTGGTCCTGGTTTGTTAGGCAACCAAAAATGGTTCTGTCGTTGCCTGTGTAAGTAGATTTTTATGCTCTTTTTGCAATTGCTTCAACTGGTTTTTTCCTCCACAGCCTCGAGTTCTAGTATGAGGTTGTCTTGCTTGTGAATCTCAGTGGGTTGGCATGCACTCAGGTTGTGAAGTAGTGGCACTCTCCAATTTTCGGCTTCAATGCAGGTAGCTTCTTCCGTCCATGATTCAATTTACTTTTTCCATTCTTCTATTCCCAATGTGGTCGCTCCTTTGTCTCAGTCGTTGTTTGGAATTCGAGGCTCAAGACTTGTACTATGTTCTTGCTGCAAATCCTTCAGCTAGGGGAGTGTATCCCTCTTTCAATTACATTCATGCACTTTTTTTTCCTCCCTCTGTCGACAAGTTGCCGACAACTGTGTTTTGGTTCTTGTGTAGGTGATAGGGTTTGCAGTTGGGTATGCTTGGAACAATCACATCGGCCTTTGCCTGGTAGGATCTGTTAACACAACTAATCTTCAATTTTAGGATTAGGCCTGTGAAATTGAGGGTTTGGTTTTCCTCATTGCTTAGTCAGTGTTGTCTCTCGGTTGTAGCCCAGTGTCCTGGCCATTTTGTCTAGAGTAGGCTTCCTCGGTTCTGTGCTTGTTCACTGTAATTTTATAACGTACGGGATCCACTTCCCAAAACCCTCACCTAGGGTTTGTCGACCGTCGGCTATATGATTGTTTCTGGTTTATTTGGAACTCTGCTATGTATGCTCATACATTTCATATTATAATTTAAAAGAAAAATTCCAGGGAAAATGTTGGTTTTGATTACCTTAGTTTTAATGGTGATTGGTGGCTATCCTTCCTTTCATTCCAGCTTAAACACCCTCGAATTACGATTGTTAATTTGCAACTGTGTTTGTAATTTCTTCCACAAACATAAAGCATTGTAGCTGCTCTGGTATTCGTTCTGGTGGTCGTTTTCGAAGTTAGAAAAATAATTTATGGCTCGCATGTGCTTAACTCATCCGATTTGTTTGTCTGTGTTCACTCCTGTTCATTCACTGTCGATTTCTTTCACGGGTTACAAACCATCATTTTGGAAATGCATCTTTGTCTCGCTCTCTGGACTCTGCTTCTTAGAAAAAGAAGAATTAAATAAAATTGTATGTAAGCATTATATCAATTACTCCGATGTTTGGTGAATTAGGAAGCAAAAACAAAAAATGTTATGGATACACAGATGAACTCAAATTGTCTGTCTTTTTATTGTTATTGCTTGAATGCTAAAAATGTTGAACCCTTTCAATGGATTTTTCATGTACATTTGTAGTCTCTGTTCACAGTTACTTGAATTGTGTAGTTATTGTTTTCAGTTGTAATTCTATTTAGTTACATAATGATGCTTGTATTCGTTTCTACTTTTTGACAAGATTTTACATCAAACATATTTTGTTTTTTCTCCAAAATGAAAAACAATTATTAAATTTCTATTGATTAAAGACAAACAAACTAATGACCCTAACCGACCAAATTGTCCCTAACTAGTACTGAAACTAAAAGTAAACAAAATCTTCCACCCTACTTTGACAAACTAACATAAAAAAAACAATTTGTTGACACAACTTCCATCTTGGTGGAGACCAACACCTGGTCATGGTGCCCTAGCTAGATGCTCCTGCATCAATATTTAACTTAGTAGTGGTTGAATTAGAAATAATTCTACATAGTACAACAAAATTGTGGGTGTAAATATTGTTTAACAAGTCAATTTTTCACAAGAAAAAGAGTTTAGTGTCAAATAGCCCTATATCCATTAGAACAAGTCCTCTAAAATGTAAAATAAATGGTATATGTAAGTATTTTACAATAATATATGCTTCGTATAGACTTATTTTCCAATAGTGTTAAATAGTGTTAGTTTGTAAACTTTATAAAATGTAAAAAAGATTCAATATCAATTCTACAAAAATACATGTTTCATTTAGACCTATTTTCCAATAGTGTTAGTTTGTGAACTTTATAAAATTTAAAAAATATTCAAGGATTTTGTAAATATATAAAGATTTTGTAAACAAGTTGTGAGATGATTCGAGGACCCTAAAGGGCAAGGAGACAATGCTCATTAGTATATTATTTTTGGTTATTGATATATTAGTTTTTTTAATGAGATATAGTAGTAGTATTGTTATATTTATATTTATATAATCACTAAACACAATGATATATAGTAGTAATATTATTATGTTTATATATTTTTGAATGTGTTTAGTTTGACAATTTTTCTATTATAAAGTTTTAGAATTTTAATTTAATTTTCTGTAATTATTAGGTAAAAAGTAAGAATTTAATCTCTAAGAAATATATAGAGATTTATATCAAAAGTATATTTTAACTTTTTAATGAAATTGAATAATTTTAAAAAATGTCATATGAACAAGTGTCATATGAAATGAGTTATGCGTTTTTAAGAATATGGATATCAATAAACCATGGTATTTTAACAATTATCTATTTATGAATTAAACATTTTTATGATTAAAATGGAGTAAATCTCCATGGTTTAAAAATATTGTTAAATGCTTTTTTATATATATATGTTTAATTATATATTATTATTTTATAAATAAAACTAATTTAAAATTAAATGATTAATTGAGTTAATATTTTAATTGTTTTATCATAAAATTATGATATTTATTTATATGTATTAATAATTTAATTTATATAATTATATTAATAATTATAATCATTTAATTTATATAACATATATAATTACACTTATACATTATACATGTAAGAAAATTAAAATAATGCTTTCCTTAAAGTCTCTCTGAATAATAAAAAAAAGTATTTTATAAATTTACAAAGGAAGCCAGGAGTACCATTGATGCTGGAGCATTCAACTAAGAGCATCATGATCGGGTGTTGGTCTCAGCCAAGAAGGACAAGTTCACAAAATTTTAATTTCATTTACGTTTGATGAATAAAACCGTGTCTAGGAATTAGTTTTTTATTATTATTAATTAGTTAAGAAACATTAGAAATAGTATAGTTAGGGTAGTGTCACAGCAGTTGCATTGTTTTGTCATTTTCTTAGTCCATTCTACAGGTGTCCGTCCATAAACAAAAAATGTAATATTGTAACTCCTACATTACTTTTGTAACTCCTTCAATACAAGAAAACCCAACAAGATTATCAACTATGCAACTATAAAGGGTAACTGTATGGTAACCGAGAATAGTTTGAGTAACTGTTCCAACACAATATAAAAATCAATGTAATACAATCATGGAGGGTTCAACACATGAGAACAAAACTACAATACGAAGAATAATTTTTTTCATCCAAAACATTCAAGTCCATCTGTAACAGTTCATTGTAACATTCATTTAGTATTTTCCCTTAATCATTGAGTAAGCTAAACTAAGCAAATACTGCGCATTCCTGTACTTTTCATTTATTTTCTTTCTTAAAGAATAGAATGCAGGCCAAGAAATTGCATGAGTATTTCCAGAATGAAGGTTGGCAATCAACATATAGAGTTCGCGAACGAAAGCCAAGTACTTTACGAACAGTTCGACCAAGAACAAGAATATAAACACCAAGAAACAAAACCCAGGATAGAGGTAATAAACTATAACCAAATACACTATTATTTCTTTTCATTCCAACGAAAAAAAAAGATATTTGTATACATATAACAGTCTAGGGATAACCCTTCAAACGACAGAAGAACCAAACGAACCACCAGAACCCCAAGGGCAAGGGTTTTGGTTGGCCACCCTCTAAACAAGTGGTTTACAGTTACAAAATTTCCAGAACACAAACGAGGGTTTGTACAAGACTAACCCAAGTCGCATAGCGACAATAGAGAAGTTCAAATGGAGGAAGACTAGGACTTTGCCCAGCAAGCCGATAAAGACCAACTATTAAAAACAAATTAATAGCAGTAGCCAAGGCTACCGAGACAAAGTTGTAGTGCTTACATCAACCACGCCAAAGAACGAAACCCATACTGCACAAGAAAAATAGGGCAACATTGTCAGCAAAATGTCAACAGAGTAAAAGGCGGGAAGCAAATGAAGAGTAAGGAATTCTATGTACAGTGAACAAATTGTTTACCTGGAGGTTTGATCACACGGAAAGAATGCAAACCCACTGAGCCACAATCCACAGTGACAACCTGAGACCGAGGGGCAGTCTTCATTATAACCAGAGTAAGACAAAGAGGGAAAATGAATCATGAAGAGACAACATACCTAAAGAGAACTGCGAACAGAGGAGGCCATTGCAATTGTGACCTGTAGCATGCGACACGGGCAACCCATTAATCACATTTGACAACTAGAAGAACCTTATTAAAATGAAAACAATGGAGCAGAGACAAGTTTAGCAATCGAACAGACAAAGATAGTAGCCATTCTCTTACACAGACGAGCAGAACCATCACCCTTTGCCCAAGGAACTGAGCAATGAAGCCGCCAGGAAAAACGAAGGTGCCACACCAACAAGCAGCATAACCCATAGCTAGGCACATGCGGAGCCTGTGGCTCACCTCCATACATTTGCAACACGAACCCTCACTTCCATATCAAACCCTCAACGCAGCAAAGTTGCAAGAACAAAAATGAAGAAATGACATAGAAGGCAGGGTTTTGGCGTAAACCAAGGAGCGAGAAATGATAACCGAGGCAAGTACCGCCAACACAGCGAAATTAAAGTCCAACGTAAATGCCATCCAACGTAATCCAAAACCATCCTACAATTAACCCCTAATCACAAGTGTTAAGTTCCAAATCATTCCTTAAATCATTTAATCGTTGATTAGCACAGTCTTATATTATTGTCAAACATTGTAGTCTGGGATTGCGGGCAGGTCCCACCAGAGTAGAATTTAGAGTTTTTTCCGAGAGATGGAAGTTGGAAGACGAGGACGTGGAAGATGTGCTCGGAGAGTAGCAGATGAAGGATTTTGAGAGGAAATCAGGATCCTTACTGCCTGTTTGGAGGCAATTGAAGTGGGAAGGAGAAGGGATCTAGAGGTAGGAGATGATAGTGAAGAAGAAGCTGTAGTGACAACAGATGGATCGGATGAAGAAGGGCCGGAAATGAGACTGTTGCAGTCTGTCCTATTGGCAAGCAACAAACCTAAACCAAAAATCCCAAACTATGATGGTAGCTTGTCCACAGAGGTTCTGTTGGATTGGATCAACAAACTAGATAAATATTTCGAGTGTGAAGAGCTCAGTGAAGATCAAAAGGTTAAGTTCGATGCAACTGTTAACACCCAGGTTGTTCCCTATGACTCCCAAGGGAATACGGCCGAGGTAACCACTAACCAATCTTTGGATCACAGCTTCTAGCCCAGCTGTAATCAGAGAGGGTTCTCTCTGTAAGGTTTGTCACTATTTTAATGGAGTTTTTAGGCTAGTTATGAAGTAAATGTTTGATTGTTTTTATGTTTGGTTGGGAGGATGCTTCTGATAGTTTTTAGAGTGTTCTCTGCAGGTGAAACTGATCCATTGGGCAAATGGGGTCTGGAGTTGTTGCTTCTTTGAGGTCCTGGCTTAAGTGCAGCTGGAATTACAGGGCCTGTATGTATTTCATAAAACAAACTGTAGATTGTGAGTGTGAAATGAGAAGCAACTAGCAAAGAGCATTTAAGAATTCTTTACTGAGCTGGAATGTGGGAAAGGAATCTATTACTTAGGAGCATTACTTGAATTCCTGAAGCAATAGATTACTGTGAAGATATAGTGTGAAAGGTAGCATTTAAGAATTACTCTTTCTTTACCATAACTGAAGAAAACATTTAAAATAGCTTAGATTGAGCTCAAGGTAATCAATGATTAAGTCCTGAGACTATTATTTTTCCTTGCTATTTAGATATTGAGTACATGGGAATCATGAAAGATATATGAAAGTATAACAAACATATATATAACAGAGGGTAACAAGAAAACTTATTGAGCCATGGAATACACAGGAATCCTGCAACTTTCAGCCATACACCAGCAAGACATCAAAGACACAATGCTTTGGGAAATCCCATCATCTTTTGTATTAGTTGTCTGAAGATTTACAATAGAAGAGTAACAGAATAGATATCAAGAGATTTCTTACATCCGGAGTCCAACCCCTGCTAACAAATGCGAGGGGAAATATATGGAAGTTTTTTACAAAATATCTCAGGCATTGAGTCATCTGAGAGAGAAAATATCTTCTTTTACTCGTACAGGGCTTGCAGATGAGAATTTATTACAATCTTAAATGAGTTATAAAGGCTCTTAACTCCTGTCAGAGAAATTTTGACCTTTGGGGCTCACGGAGTCGGTTGAGCGCTTGGCATAACTGCTGAATGACGTGGCTGTGCAGCTATTAACTTTCTGTGTCTTCTTGGCCCTGCCACCTGTGCCTGCTGAGACTGCTGTTGTGGCCTGAGTACCTGTGCTGAGTTGGCTCAGCCTCTGTCTTCATACCTGCTGATGTGTCTTTGTTCTGTTGTGTATGATATTCAAACTGTTTGCTGAAGAAAAAATCGCGATTACTGACTTTGGTTCAACAGTAATCGTATCAATTCCTGCCATGTATCTGGTGGAGGCAACTGATGTTTCAAAATTGACCCCATGGTCTCATCAGCTTCTGTATACTTATAAAAGTGAGGGGGCTCATCAAATAAATGTGCAATTTCATTTCTAATAAAAAATAAATTATCTACTCTATCAAAAAGAACTTGCCCTGTTACTGGGCCTGCTTCTGAGGATGTACTGGGTGCCTCTGCAATTTGTGTTGCTGCAAAATTGCTTACTCTCTTGACATATTTCTCATGGGAGAGTAATTTTCCTAAGGGATCCAATAGGCTAGGGAGCCCCCTGTTCTGTAAAGCCATGAACCTGTTCTGAAATTTATTGATATCAGCTTGCATATCCTGGATCCTTCTTTCCAGGGTTTGAATCAGGTTCCTCATTGTCAGGACTCTTTTGATTAGGGAGATGGTCTCTGTTCTATTCCCAATCCCCATTCTTACTAGCTGGGAGCTTGTCCTATAATTTAGCACCTCTATCATCTTGGGGGCAATCTCAGGCATGTTGCCTAGAGATACTCTTGCCCTCTGCAGTTCTTTTCGTGCTCTTCCAATGAGTGCCACTTGCTCATGTATGGCCTCAATATATTCCCATTGGTTGGTTATTGACTGTCCAATGGTGGTCCAGATGACCCTCTTGAGCTCTGCTGTGACTTTATCCAATGAGAGCTCTTTTTCCAGCTCTGCAATCCTCTTCTTGAGGGCCTTAACCTCCCTCTCTCTTTCTGCCACATTTTGTTTTGATTTATCATATTTTTCATTTATTTTGGCCAGATTGTCCTG